>JAHWFP010102118.1:97277-115648 GCA_023313725.1 Lithobius niger | reverse complement strand
TTTCTTGAAGGTCCCTCGAGTGTCCCCCTCTCTAAGATCCCTTGAATTTGTCCTCCTCCTTTACTTGAAGATTCTCCCAGTGTTCCTTCTCTCTTTCTAAAGATCCCATGAATTTTCCCTTTATCTTTCTTGAAGGTCCCACAAGCCCCCCCCCCCTTTCTTTTTTTAAGATCTCATGAATTTGTCTCCTCTCCCTTCTTAAAGGTCCTTAGAGTGCCCCCTCTCATTTTCTTAAAGGTCCCTAGAATTTGTCCTGTCTCCCATTCTTGAAGATCCCTCAAGTGGGCCAACTACCTATGGTCCCTTGAATTTCCCCCCTCTCCCTTTCGTAAGATCTCTTAAATTTTGTGTCACTAATCTTCCCCTCTCCCTTTCTTGAAGGTCCCTTCTCCCTTTCTTAGGAATACCTTGAATCGTCTTCCTATCCCTTTCTTGAAAGTCCCTTGAGTGTTTTCCTTTCCATTTCTTAAGATTGCTTTAATTTGTTTCCCTCTCCCTTACTTGAAGGTCCCTGCAGTATCCCACTTTCCTATCTTCAGATCCTTTTCTTGTCCCCATCCCATTCTTAAGATCTCTTGAATATGTCCCCGTCCCTTTCGTGAAAGTTTCTATTGATTCCTGGACTTTTTTTGAAGGTACCTCAAGTGTCACCCCCCCCCCCCCTCCCTTTGTTTAAATCCTTTGAATTTGCCATGACAGTCCCTAAAGTATACCCCTCTCCCTTTCTTCATAGAATTTGTCCCTCTCTTGAACGTGCTTGAAGTGTCCCGCTCTCCCTTTCTCAAGATCACGGCCATGCCATACGGGGCGGATGCACAAATTATGCTTTTCCCCACCACCAACACTCGGTGATGTTGGCTCGGGCCTGCTCAAGATGCCTTGAATTCGTTCTGCCTCTCCATATCTTGAAGGATCCTGAAGTGTCTCGGCTGCTTTTCTTCACGTCCCTTGAATGTTGCTGCGGGTGGAACTGGGGATGGCGCAGCAGTGTGGAGGACCCAACCCTAAACGCTTCATCAAAACAGAACCAGGCGGACAGCTGGATACCCTTGACTAGCATATTTATTTAAAACAATTAAATTTTCGTTCCTCAAAGGGAACTTCCTCAGAATCTAAAAAAACACACACACACAATAACACAATAAGTATGCTAGTCAAGGGTATCCAGCTGTCCGCCTGGTTCTGTTTTGTTGAATACCTTTACCCTTGCTCACCCAAGTGAACCCTAAACGCTGGAATCCACTCTTAAACCTAATCAAACCATGACGATTGAAACGGGAGTCTGGATGCTGTTCAATTTAACTGCAAATTCGAAAAGGGTTCTAAAGATGATATGCAGCCAGAATGGCGTCTGCAACCGTTGTTACCATTCCCAATCCGTTGCCATGCCTCCGGCTGTTATCACGAGACCAAAAGGCAAAGCATACAATGTGATACAACATGGTATTTGTTACAAAAGCAGCAAAGTCGGAAACAGGAGGGAACCGTCCTTACGAAGACCAAAAGGGGGTAGCGAAGAGTCCAGAGTCGCTCCAATGTATCCCATCTCACTTTCTTAAAGATCCCTTGAATTTGTCCTCTCTCTTTTTTGAAGATCCTTCAAGGTTTTCCCCTCTGCCTTTCTAAAGTTTCCTTGAATTTGTCCCCCCATCCCTTTCTTGAAGGTCTCTTGAGTGTTTCCACCACACTTCCTTGAAGTACTCTCATGTGTCCCCCGCCTTTTCTTAAGATCCCTTGAATTTGTCCCCCTCTCCCTTGATTTTGTCACTCTATCCGTTTTTGAAGATCACTCGAGTGTGCCGCGTCCCTTTAGGATTCCGTGAATTTGTTACCCTTTCTCTTTAAGGTCTCTGAAGTATCCCCCTCTCCCTTTCTTCAGATCTCGTGAATTTTCCTCTCTCCTTTTCTTGAAGGTTTCTGAAGTGTCCCTATCTTCGTCTCTTAACAACCCTTGAATTTGTCCTCCTCTCCCTTACATCAGATCCCTTGAATAGGCTCCCTCTTACTTTCTTGAAGATTCCTTGAAGTTGTCCTCTCTCCGTTTCTTAACGTCCCTTGAATTTGTCACTATCCCTTTTTGAAGGTCACTCGAGTGCCGTGCATCCCTTTAAGATCCCGTGAATTTGTTACACTTTCCCTTTCTTGAAGGTCTCTGAAGTGTCCCCATCTTCGTTTCTTAACATCTCTTGAATATTCTACCCTCTCCCTTATTTCAGATCCCTTGAAAGGGTTCCCTCTCTTTCTTGAAGATCCCTCAAATGTGTCCCCATCCCCCTTTCTTGAAGATCCCTCAAGTTTGTTTCCCTCTCCTTTTCTTGAGATCCCTTGAATATGACCCCCACCTTTTCTTGATGATCCCTCAAATGTATCTTAATTTCTCACTTTCTTCATATCTTCCTAATGTATCCCCTTTCCCTATCTTGAAGATCCCTGAAATACGACCTCCAAAGGTTCCTCAAACGTACTCATCCCCTTCCATTTCTTGAACGCATCCGCCCTCTTCTTGAAGATCCCTAGAATGTATCTTCTTCTCCCTTCTTGAAGATACATCCCTCTCTCCAAGTATGATACAGCTAGTGTTGTCCGACTGCACATAAGCAGCTTTGTCCAGAAGAAACTAGCCGAAATTGTCAAAGGACCAGGAAAATTGCTCAGGAGCTCCGGGAAGATGTATGTGATGCTCTTCCTGATGGAGTGAGATGGTTAATATGAGCAGTCAGCATTCTTCCACCGCACCAATGAAGAGAGGGGGGGTCAAGAGTTTATATTTTCAATGACCAATTGAAAGATTGTACCAAGACGGTTCGTCTTATCAGAAAGTTTGCAGGCATCGGGATCTTGCATCTAATACAGATGTTGACAGTGCACTTCCCTCCTCTTATCCATGGTCGAATCAAGTCAGCCAAGTGCTTTGTATATTTCGGTGGTCTATTGAGCTCCACAGAAAGTTGACCACTTCCAGGTTTACGTTGATGCTACTTTTCTCGAACAAGAACATCTTTCCTGTAGCACGTAGATGGAGATATCAAGAACTCAAATTTTTGACGGTTTTTGATTGATCGAATATTTTGTAAATTATATCAGAATAGCAAATATATTGTACATTATATTAACTTGCTGCGGTCATAATTTGTAACTGCACCATGAGCCTACCAGATGAAAAATTAGGAATGGCCAACAGGGCATTCAAGTCGTGTCTTTTGTAACCACAAACATTTAGTCAACATTTATAGAGCAAGTGAAGAGTGACACTAAGGTCTAAAATTGTTGGATTTGAATTAACAGTTCGGACAGCAATCGATTTCTGCACAGGAGAGAATTTATGCTTTAATTTCTCTTCATTTATGCTTTCAGGCAATGCACTAACTTTATACCATGGCTGTGACGTCACACTAACTCAACGCCATGCTAAATTTCCATAGGTTAAATCTCGCTAACCGTGGCCGGAAGTGTGCATCATCGCAAAAAGTGTGGGTTATCAAGTTACCCCAAACTTTTGCCAATAACCCACACTTTTGACACTTCCGGCTCACGCGACCGGGATAGCACACACCAACAACCAAATACAGCATGCAAAAAAGTAACAATAAAAAACGTACAAAAGGAATTACTTAACTTGAAATCCTATCCATGTTAACTCTCACATGTCTGGCCCATACCTAAGCTTATTCACTCCGTGTAACTCCCCTCTCCCCCCTCTTTCCACAAACTAAAATGGAATGACCTTCATTCATTCTGATACCCTATTACCATATTTTTTAAACAATTATCAAACTACAAACGCACAAAATTAATTACATACCTTGCCAGAATGTCCTTGTATCCCTGCTAGCTCTTATCGAAGTTTTTTCACTCGAACAGCTTCAAAATCGCGAGAGCTTATAGCGTGAAATCTAGCCAAAGGACGTGTCTCCATCCCACCCACTCCCCCCTCCCTCCACAAAGTTGATCCAAAGGACTCGTCCGTCTACCACCCACTCCCCCTCCATCCTTCATTCATGCAACATACTGATTAATTACCCTATTTCTTGAAGCAATTTTCACAAAACACAAACACAAAAATTAAATAAGAGTCGTCCCAACCATGGTAAAAATCATTTATTGGTTAAAATCGAGCGATTATCGATTTTTAACCCACGGCTGCGATTATTGTCCCGGCTATCGTATGCAAATGTGTCTCGGTCTCCGCCGCCCGCAACCTATTTGCATACTCGAGCCGGGACAATAATTGCAGCCGTGGGTTAAAAATCGATAATCGCTCGATTTTAACCAATAACTTACCAAGAACCCTATAAATTCTTGCTATTACGTATTGCTCTTTTCGGAATATATAGACTTTTTTTCATTAATTCTCTGAAACTTTTTTTTGGGGGGGGGGCACTGGATTTGTTCAGCCTAAGGGCAGAGAATGAGGGAGGTGGGCTCTGGATTAAAATAAACACGATGATATATACTGGGAAAAATAAACTGTTTACAAACCAGATGCACAGGGGGCCCATCTGCTAATTATTGCATCGGCTATGGGTGTCAACGAAAAACAGACATAGAATGTTTGAAAATATTTTATTAATTTCACAGTAACTTGTCTATAGGACATTCAATTTGTACGACATATTTATTGTACGACATTCAATAAAATTCTTAGCACAAAATAATTTGATTTTCATTAGTACAAAATAATTCTATTTTTTATTTTAGTCATCTTCTCTTTGCCACAACTTTACAATGCTGAATATTTATTACTAGTACACAAAAATCCAGCACTGCACAATAGCCGAGTTAATTCTTACTAGGAATCTTGCATGAATGGAAAAAAAGGTTCCATCCAGTGCATACAAAATTTTTACAAAATATAATTTAAATGTTCAATGATTTTCACTATCTTCTGGAGTACATATACAAAAATCTTGGCATTCATTCAATATTTTTTTTAGGGGTACACAAAAAAACCTCGTTTAACAGGAGTTTAATAGCAAAATCGATGAAGTGGGCGAGCGTCTTTTATGTTTATTTTTCTATCAATTTCAGCGAATGCGCATAAACAAAACCCATGTACAACTTTTTTTTTAAATTTACCTTTCAACTACTTAGTCTTAATGTACTTTCAAGCTGAATATAAGGAACACGTGTAAGTAACAACGATATGAAGCGATGCAACAAAACTATTCAAAACTTTCACCTAGACGCAAAAAAAAGATGTGATGGTCCTGCTACACAAGACTTATTTTTTGGCCCTTAAAAGTTTGCACTGGTTAAATTACAAGTATTGACAAAGGTAAAAAATGCTAAGTTTCCTAAATATCAAGCAATGAGTATGACAACATAATGCCTACACGTATTGCACCGTCACTTGTTTAATTTTATCATACAATATGATACATGGTGCCATGGTCAGATTTTCCAGTAGTAAATATCCAGTAGAAAGTTCTCCATAACTGGTGACAAACCCAACAAGCGGTTTTGAGGGGACCGAATTTCACAAGGGAATGGATATTGGAAGAAACGGGGTATTAACGCATACATTTGTGCCCATACGGACACAATTCCAGTCCCCACTCTGTGCAACAACAGATGGAAAAGAAAAAAATGAGCTGCTACTACTAAGAAATATCCCCAAGTTACTGGGGATTGGGGATCCAAATGGCAAAATACTTTTTGATTGAAGGAGAGAGACTCAGCCATCAGAGATTCAGGTTACACATGGTATCTTTTGACACATGAAGGCCAGAAAAAAATAAGTGACTCTACAGGCAAACTTTCACAAGATGAGGGATAAAAAATTTTTTTTTTTACCGTATTTTCTGAAATGGTAATACGGGCTGTGGTTTTTTTTTTAATTTTCAAGCACATAAATGCCAGTTCCAGTTATTTAACTTTTAAAATTATTTAAGGCAAATTATGGAATGTAGGTAGACTCCTAATATGTGTACCATAATGATTAGATCTTTCCGAATGACAGACTCTACAATAAAAACGGGCAT
The DNA here is from genome assembly GCA_023313725.1 of Lithobius niger. Classification (NCBI taxonomy): domain Eukaryota; kingdom Metazoa; phylum Arthropoda; class Chilopoda; order Lithobiomorpha; family Lithobiidae; genus Lithobius; species Lithobius niger. Next base: position 109,667 of record JAHWFP010102118.1, on the reverse strand, counting down.
ATATATATTTTTTTTAATTTGAAAAAAAGAAACCACGCCGCACATTCTCGGATATGGCAGTGACTGAGAAACATTTTTATTTTAGGGCTCGGAGTGGTACTTGCAGCTCTCCGTCCTGAGGTGTTTTACTTATATTTCCAAACTGAAGCAATTAGGGAACCAAACACCCACTGTTTTTCCAAAACCAGTTTTTGTCCGAAAAATTAAAATTATTTCCACCATATACATGGTACTCTTAAATGGCTAACAATTAAGAACCTCTCGAGACCAATAACCCAGTTAATGAAATTGTTTTTCACAAAAGAGAATAAAGCTGCACCTCTAAGGATCAGATCAGATCGGTTGACGATATTTGTGTATCGGCAACTTTCGCTGAAATAATAACTCATGAACCGTTTGCGATCATGACATGCTGTTTGCGGCATTTTGCTCAGGAAATCATTATCTCCCTAGCTATGTTTTAACTGTGAGTTACGATTTTACAATTTATTATTTTAATAACTATCGGTCTTTGAAGAAAACTACACCATTGATAAAAAAAATTGAGGATTAAATTTGAAATATCTATATCGGCACTGGTCTTGGCAAAATTTGTAAAACGGACCGGTATCGGTGCTCTAGTTTACTCATATATTTAGAACATAACTGCATTATTATGTGACCTTAAAAAAGGTATCAAATTTCAAACACGTTGATTGTGTAATTAAGACGAACAATTATCAACATTCTCCCCCCCCCCCCCCCCCCATGACTTCTACGTATGCTTGGCCTACACCCATACCATCATGTTTTTTTTTGCTCTACTTAGAGCAATAATCAATTAGTGTATGTTAATGCTATTCACCACATTAACGATGTATAGCCTACCCTGCCGCATCTATCTTAAACAACACTACCCAAATATATAAGTATGAACAATATGAATTAAACTTTTACAATAAAGTATTGATAATAAAATACCACAACCACCATCATACAACAAAATATGACAAACCTTAGGAAGAAATATGATATATAATTTACAAGCAGCATCCAAAGGCTGCAATATTATAGCAAAAACACCAAAAGTTGGTTACCACCAACTATCTAACACAACCACTTATTGAAAAAATTGAAATTTTGTCATCCTCCTTTGGTTGAAGATCGCAAATTGAAGCTGCGTTTACTCTCAACCAAATAGTTCAAGTTAAGTGTCCAAAAGTTTCAAATTTTCAATGGTCTTGTCTTCTGGACTCAAGCCTGAAGAATATGAAAAGACGTGACATGTACCACCAAAAATTTGGAAGTAGCGGACAATTACTTGAACGATTTGGTTAAGGGCAAACGGAGCTTCAATTTACTCAAACGTAACTGAGTGCCAAGTGTTAGTTACGATTCAACGATAGCAGTTGGAACTAGAATTTGGTGGTGACACCAATTTTGGTACCGTAATATACAATGTACTTTAAATAGCAAAACTATGACAGGCTTCAGGAAAAATACAGTAAAAAAATACACGCTGAAACGCAGCAAATAACACACAAACATTCAAGCAAAATACGGCTCTATCACATAAAAACAACTTCCGCACCCATTTTGCAAAATGCTCAAAATAGTGCTACTATCTGTTAGTAGATCCCGTGACCATTCTCTTGAATTTGTCCAACTTGACTTTATAGGTGCTCGATACATTACCTGCTTACCACATTTCAGGTATTTCAACTGATATCAATACCACCACAGCTGGTGTTTTCAAACTTTTCGGTTAGCTGAACTGAAAGTATCATATCATTTCTTCAACACTGTCATTTGAACAAATATTTGAAAAACTAACTGAACCAAATTTCATTAGACTGACAAACTTAAACAGAGCTCAAAATAGTCTTGTATGCAAGTCCATGACTACCAGCAAATTTCGAATTGCTTGAAAAAATTAAAATTAAAGTTGTCTTATTATGAACTTGCTGGGAATTAAAGTGGTTGACATAAGGGTTAAATTTGATAAGTGTTGATTCCATACCACTAAAAGAATCGAGGAGGTATGCGACGTGCGATATGACTTACGCTATTTTACGTCCGTTGTTTTTAATCCTTTCGTGTCCACAGTAGTCGAAATCCCATTACACAACGCAAGATTTGCAAGGGGTCCTCGGGTAGCAACAGTCCAACGGTCAGTATTCCCATCTCCAGACAAAGTGAAAACTGTTAAAACATTAGGCCACTAAAGAAAAAAAGTTTGATTGTTAAAGAATTTTCCTTTTACGAAAGTGACATCACCAGATTTTATTTTTTATTTTATATAAAGTGACTTTATTTTTTTTAAAGGACAATTAAGGCTACGCAAAGTTAAACATTTGGCTTACACGCACGTGTGTGTGCCTTAAAAATTATCGCAGGTCAACATTTTTTATCCGAATCTTGATCCAACCCCTAAAACTCAATTTTTTGCCAAATTTTGACCGATTTTGACATTCCAGTATACCATTGTAACCGGCTCGAAACAAGCTTTTAAATGGTGCAAATTTCAAGTCTCTAATTCAAACCAATAGGAAGTTATTTACCACAACTCAAAAGAAAAAAACATTAAATAATAGACGAGATAAGTAATGTATTTGCCAAATGTGACATTTTTTAGGCTGACTAGACACTAATCAAGGTTTGAGCTCTACGAGTCAAAGAAATTGGCCAATTCAATAACATAAAAAATAAAAAATAAAATCGGTTTTTATTTTATTTTTTATGCCAAAATTTAGCATGTACAGGATAGTAACATTTTTTGTTGCTAGGTTGACGTACAATCTTATCCAGGCCTACATTTTCCCTTTCTGTTCATATCAAGCTCTTTTTTTCTGATTGTTTTTGCCAAACTGTTGTCAGTATCTTGTGCAACGGATAGATGTTTCTGTCTATTGTTGGTAGATCTTGTGCACCCTGTTTGTTTCGAAAGGGAAGCGAAGTCATAAAAAAAAATTTCACGCGCACAAGTTTAGGAGATGCGGGCGCTCCTGTAAAACAAAGTTGTTTTTTTTATTTGCCCTAACAATTTTTTTTGCAGTGCTTAGCATTTAATCTTAACATTAAAAAACTAAAACTGGTTGCTTTAGTGCAACAATACTAAAGCAATATCTGTTTACGACATTATTCTTTGACGGCGCTTGGCCTTTGAAACTTGAAGCCAAATTCGAGTGACGTTTAAGAATAATGGAATTGCGAAGACGAGCAAGCGGTGGTACCCTAACAGCTCGATATAACATGGCCAGACAGACAATTGGAAAAGGGCTGTCCAAGGTCCCTGCCACATCTACTGCTGAAGGGTGTAATAATAACACAGGGTGGTCCACAAAAAACTGACGACCCAACATTTTTTAAGTCCAACTTTTCTAGTTAGCACCCCTCAGAAACAGGAGGGGACAGAAATCTTCATGTTTCATTAGACTTGATTTCAGTCTTGTGTATACAAGTTTACCACCAATGGTTGGAAGGTAGTTTTAAGAGACTACCAACCAGATTGTGTTGATGCTAAAATCACAACCATCTTGGATTTTCCTAAGCTGTTCAGCACGTCAGTTAACAGTTCATAACAGCTCAAAGAAGAAAAAAATCTGAATTGTTTTCAAAGCAACATTTAAAAATGTTGCATAGTTCACCTTGAAAATTGTAAGACATCGTAAATGAAGAAAATATGGACAATTCCAAGAGCAAAGACATTTTAACAGTACAGACAGGCACACTCACAAGTCAGCTGACTTACAAGTGTGCCAGATGAGTGAGTTGTTAAAATACCTTTGATCTTGATATTTCTTCTTTTATGAAAGTAGCATTATTTACGTTAAGCCTATACTAAAAAAAAAGGGGCTCTGGGATTGTACCTTAGTACTGCACTGCTGGGTTCAACGCCACCACACATCCAAGTTGGCCGACCATAAAATATTGAGTATCACAGTGCTAAACTTGGAACCAGCACCATCTGTAAAATTCCAGGTATCATGCCACCACACACTATTTTTAAGCTCCATTAATGTCAGGAGGGGGGGGGGGGAGAAAGAGGTAGAGGCTTATTGGTGCATCGACAGCTAGGTCAATAGTGCCAACCTCAGTAACAGTGCAGTGACCCGGGATGTCACTGCGCCACACAGTGATGTTAACGAAATCACAACACTAGATCTTATTCTGTATCTGTACGTCCTGGAAAAATTGAAGAACCCCGGACAGGAGGGCAGAATCATCGCCCAATTTACACGCTATATCTCGCTGAAGGCGGAAAAGGCGACAAAACACCATCAAGACGTATAAAGGGTTTCCCTGGAAAGTGGAACATTCTCTCAGCAAGTGCACGACTAAAGATTTCCCTATCGAATCCCAGGCTTTGCCCTCTATTTACTAAAACTCATTCTACTTCAAAAATGCCTTATCTATGCGAGTAAAGCACAACCCCCATTATCCGTCCCTTTCTTGGAAAATGTTTAGAAATTTGCTGGTAATCAATAATCAAACAAGGAATAAAAACCGAGCTTGCTTTATTTCCGTTTCTATAATCATTTCATTGGAAAATTATTGTTCAGCAATCTTATGCAGTGAAGCAAAATTCACAAACACCGGGACAAGTAAAAAAAAAGTTGCTTTGCGTGTAAAGTGGATTATCTGAACTGCGTGATTATTCGAACACTCTTAGGTACCAAAGGGTAATCGAGGGTCTATTATGTAATTTGACTTCGGATAAAATTTAAAAAAATACATTAAAAAATAAATACATATCATTTCAGTAACACTGTACACACGTTTGGTTGCAAGGTAAATGATGGCCTCTACTAACAGTTTCTAGTACCATTTTAAGCCCCTTTGACAAAACTGGTACAACACACGTTAACACCGTCGATCTTCAAAATTAATCCAAAATTGCCTGCCTACACCATTTGACTACTTTAATGAAAAATTAGTAAAGTTGAAACATTATTTCACATGTGAAAACACACATCATCGATAGATAAAACATTTTAAACCAAGCACCACGGCTATTTGTCGTGACACGCGTATCATGCGAGTGGGCTAGCCCACTCAAGACATCCACAGATCCGCTATTCTCGTTTGTCAGTGGCAAACTTGTGATGACATCACAGCAAACAGTCATGTTTCGTGGTATAGTACACTTCAACGAAGAGGTAGTGAAACCATTACATATATACTACTACAATTATAATAATGGCAATAGGCCAGACATCAAGATTAGCAATCAGCCAGTTGCCATGTGGCAATTCACTTTTTTGGTCTGGAAATCGTTAACTTTCTGTCCATAGTGGTTGTCAGACTGGTGACGACAAGACTACAACAAATTAACGTCAACAAATGTAATATATTAGTGTGATCTACTATAGACTCCTTAGTTACCTTGTTTAGTTTATTCTTTTGCCTTCGTGCTCATATTAAAAGTAATCCAAAGTCTGCCCAATGCCAGTTCCCATTCTCAACTCACTTTACAACAGTAGGTATTTGCCTACGTAAATGTAAAAGGGGGGGGGGGAATACATTGCGATGACAAACACACACACAATTAGCAAATTGTCAAAGATAGCTAACCAGCCACATGGCAACTTGCAAAAAAATGTTAACCTTTTCCTATAACTAAACTAACAACCACACTAAGTCATAACGATTCAACATGAATTATAATAAACGCAATCAACTGATGGTCATCAAGTTGGAAAATGTGGATAAATTATAAAATGATTCTGATGTGACACCTTGTTATAAGACTAGCACTTATTTTCCAGCTTACGCTTTCTACAAGCTGGGTGAGATTTTAACCCTCCATTATTTTTTAATCACTCCCAGTTTATGTAATAGACTTGATATATTATTCCAACATGATTACAAGCTATCCCTCCCTCAGCGCAATTTTTCAAGCTCCGCTCGCGACAAAATTGCCATGACAGCTCCTAAGACCTTGTCGTAGAAAATAGAGGAATCAAGATGTGATAAATTCATGAATAACTCAGGTATAAATTCATCAGTGACAAAAGGCAGTCACATCAACATTCATTCCCTTATCTTCATTTCAAATAAAAAAAAATTGCAAACAATTTTATAAATCTAAAGTCAATCAACATTTTGTCCGGTACATTTTGCTGTACTTTCGAGCAAATTAAGCAAAGTTTCCTTACAAACAATCAACAAACACCTTGAAAATAATTAGTAATTTACTGTAGGTCTAACGGTAATATTAACCTTGTGTATAACGTATGCTAGATTAACCCTTTCCTTCAGGCAGGTATGCGCTTTTCTACACTTCTCCACAAATCACAAACATACGCATTTTTACGCATCTCATGCTCTCTCACTTCAAATTTCTGAAACATATTTATTAAGAAGTTCAGTAACATTTTTGGGGTTATACTCTTACGCCTGTACATTTTAGAATTAAGAACTTGGCATGGTACATTATAGTTCAAAAGTCACAGTATATCCTAACTTCTAATGTGATGTGTGATTGTGGAAAAACTAGAAATTATCACTGACGGATGTTTTATATATATACAGTTCATAAATAGGGGAAAAACGGTGTAAAACACTAAATTGGAAATTAGCCTACTTCTCAACTTCGCTATTGTATGCCGAATCACTTTCAACTTGGGGAAACATTATGTTGGAAATTAGTAAGCTGTATGTTCAAATACTTGACAAACACAGAGTTCGGCAAATTTTCGACGAACATACACCGTCGAAAATTTGTGTAACTCATTGTTTGTGAAGTGTTTGAACATACAGCGTACTAAATTCTACCAAACTTCGCTTTTAACATACTGTAGGCTTACCTAAATACAGTTGAACCTCAATTATCCGAACTACTTAGGACCAAAGGGTATTCGGATAATTCAATTTACATGCAAAATAAAAGAGGAAAATTTCTTTCTTTACTCAGTTTTAGTGTTTGGAACTACACTTGATTGTCTAAGACTACTAAAAAGAAAATTTTGCGTGAAATGACTCCAGGAACATAAATACGAATAGTAAAGTCATAGGCCATCTTATTTCTGCTAAAAATGGCAAATTTCTGAATATTTTGTACAATGGGAGTTCGGATAATCAGGGTGTCTGGATAATCGGGGTTTGGATTCTATTGTAGTCTACATTTTGATGAACACGCACGAGAAAGTATGGACTGTCCAACAAGCCAGAGAAGATGCAACATTACGTTGTGCTTATGGGAAATTCACCAACACGTATTTAGGCATGTTTGACAGGAAAGGTTGGGAATGTATTCCCAATTTTTAGTGTTGTAGCGCTTCAAAATGCTTTTGAAATCCTTTCGTTTTGGTTACACACACAGGACTATTTGGACATGTGGAAGACAAGTCATCACAACAATAATGGAAGCTAAAACAGGTAACAAATTCAATTAATTTTCTTTCATTCACCCTTCTCATTTTCACACGGCCTCAAAGTTGGGTTGGGCAATTGACTTTCTGCTCTTGTCTGGTGACTGGACTTTCCGGTCTCTTGTCTTGTCTGCTCAGCAAGGTTATAGCAATGCTTTTTCATTGTTGACACTACATTTCATGTCGGTAATTGGACATAAGTTGATAACCAACAATTACTATTCTCTACGATGCATCCATCAATCGTCGAGTATAATTGTCTGAATACAAAGCTAAGAAGCAAACAATTTGAGTAGATTAGGATACGCTCAAAGATAAATGCAAATTATTGTAATTTGTTACTAAATTGGCCTATTCTGTTAGAATGAAGTCAGCTAGACAAACTGGTGGTAATTATCAACATTTAGGCCTCAAACTTTGGCACCATTACCCAACCAACCCTATTTTTTCTCCCAACTTTTTTTTCCATATTTTTACCATTTTAGCATTTTTTATGCTATGCTGAGATCAGGTCGCATTAATTTGTTGGTTTTAACCAAGGCCGTAGCTAGCACACAGTAGCCTATGTGGGTGATAAGCTCCGTGGAACTTGGTTAATGTGAGACTGTCAGCTATGTATTCTGTACTCTGTCATACACTAGAACACTTGGCAAGGTTGGTTTCGGCTGTGGGTAAAAAGAAAATTCTGGCTACAGCCCTTGGTTTAACCCTCTATGATAGCCAAAAAAGCGGATTTCACTGCTGCCTCAGATGATCCCTACATAGTACATACACCTAGTACATAACATCACAGGGTCCATGGCACACATGCATTTCAACACCAGCACCACATCACACTATAGGCTATAAGCACATTTGGTAGAGAACAACACAGCTTAATATAAGGTAATCGATTTGTTTTGTAATTGTAAAAGTTTGACTTGACTGTAGTTTGATTTAGTAAAACTAAAAAAAAAAAAAAAACCGGTTCAAATTCAGTTTTGAGAGTAAGCCGATTTATCATTAACTGAAGGTTATATACCGTGTAACTATATAACCTGCACGATACAACCGAGACAAAAGATATGCTAGCTACCCTGTGTTGAAAATGATCGCAGTTGCCGCACCATCTTCAGTCAGATAGGAATAAGTTAAATTTAGAAAAACGGTTTGTAAAACATGAGAATCAATCGTTATTTTTTATTTATTAACGTGGCAAATGCCACCGATTGAAAATCGCATGGAAATACCGTGGCACCGTAGCGGCAGTGATATTGTTAATAGCTTGCTCCCAGGTGCACGATGACATCAAATTTTCAATCAATAATTAAGGAGCTCGTGGCTTTTTTATTTATTAAAGGAAATGACGTATTGCACTCCTTCGCTTGACGCAAGCAAGGGCTAGATAGCACCCTATAAATTCTTGACAGTACTAGATAACACTAGATATTGCCAGAGTCTGCACTTTTAATAGGTGGTAGTGCCATTTACAAAAATAATGTAACCGCCAGTCAAGTTTTTTTTTTGAAAATACTAATACTAGTGCTGTGAAATTCGACAATTCGTCACTTCGTTATGCAGTATTTTGATTTTGAGTTATTTTTATAAGTTCACATCATGGTCACACACGTTGTCCATCTAATTTTCAACATCACTCCGGTGAATAAAAAACACCTGAGGGGTGTTGAAAATTAGTTGACAATGTTTATGTCCGTGACGTGAACTTGTAATTTTTTAAAACAAAGTGACTAATACTAGGACGCTATTACATTACTTTTCTTTAGCCCAACAGCGCCAAAATGTGGAATTGTGGTGTATTAGTGCCCCAGGCCCCCACGTCAATGAACTCCACAGCAGAACACTTAACATTTCTGGTATAAAGCAGAAGAGACATTTGTGAATCGTTGCGGTGCACAATTGCGGCAACAATTGCGATCGAGACGAAGGCGCTCCACAAGTTCTGGCCAGTATTCAACGGAGTCATGCAAATTTTGTTCGATGAGCTTTAAGTCACACATCTTCGAAACGGCCCATACCAGTTCAAACATACGTCCTCCAGAATTGTCGACAAAAAACAACAGCGACCCAGGTTTCATATGCGCAAGCAAGCTCTGAAGTCTTCCTTTGCAAACTTGACGCGTGTCGTCTTCCACGATACTCGACACGAACTTGACCATCGTGATCATGTCGGCCGCCTGAAACATGAACCTTGCGTCACTTGAGATGGGCTTAAAAAGGTCAAATGATATGTGGTCTATGTTCAGCGCGACATGCTGACTTTCGAGGCGATTTGAAAGACACTCGAACTTGGTCTTCCAATTGTGGAGATCGAAAACTGATCCTTCGACGTAGTTCTCCATGTCCCAGTTTTCAAAGAACATTCCCAACCCGAGCAAGTCAGTTCCGGGTCCCCCACCAATGGAACATACATTTATGGTCTCCCGATATTTCAACCACCCCCTGAAGATGGAGGACTTCTCCCACAAAATGTTTAACTGTGCCACGATGCCGACCAAGTTAGTCCCCACGTACATTGCAAGGTAGGCATCTTGGCAGGCAGGATCAGAGTAATTAACTTTCGCGTTAAGACCAGCCCTGTATCCTTCTCTACTCATAGAAGTTCTTAAATCAATACATGCAGCTTCTATAGCTGGATCAGTTTCACTGATTTTTAATTTTTCACTTCCCAAATGCTCACTGGAACAGGAATCGCTAAAAACTTCTTCCAACTCTGGCTCCAATTCCTCCTCCAACTCGGGCTTGGGCAAAAGCCCATCTCCACCAGATGCTCCTAACGATTCTGAATTCAAAAAATGACCATCCGAATCTCCCTCCTCGCCACTCCCACCTGTTGCCAGCAGCTCGAACTCTTCCTCTTCGGGTTCACAGCTACCTTCAACGAGATCGCGGTACCGTTTTTCGTACTCGGGAAATCGATACCGCTGCATTGTTGGAAAACGAATTACAATCTCGAGGAATTTAGAATAAATAAGACGCTGTTATCTTGCCGAAAACTCGAAATCGCGTTAGCATAAAATGTCGCAGCACGTCGATACAGTTCATGGGCCAACAGAGATCATAGATTGAACCCGAGCCCCGAGCATCACAGAATTAGCCTACATATAATATATATTCTCTTACACCGAGCATAAATGAGAAAGTTAACTAGATACGGCAACTTACGTCTTCCAGTACTACGCGGGGCCCTAGCGGTAGTTGCGGCTACCAATACCTCTGATAATGCATTTCCTTCGTGTTGTTTCGAAAGCAAAAACATTGGCAGTGGCATTAGTAGCCTCAACTACCGCCAGGGCCACGCGGATGGTGTATTATACCACATTACAAGGTCTTTGGAAGACGCTAGAGAGAAGATGAGTCTACTGCTTCCTAGCGAAAGTGAAATGACAAGTATACTGATTCACCATTGTGCCACGAGACGGCGATGCGGGTTTAAGAAGGCTATGAGGTCGTGGTATTGCTATTACCAAGTGTATATGGGTTTTGGGTAAACCCATATACACTTGCTATTACGTTCTTGCTATTACCAAGGGTAATATGGATTACCCTTGCTATTACCACCTATCTCACTCTTGCATTACCCTTGCTATTACTATTTTTTGTTTCTTGTTTTTGCATCCTTGGGCATTCTTGTGTATTGTATGCTGCCCAGCCATTAAGCACTGCAGCTTTTTTTGTAAATAAAGTTAGTTAAAGGCGGAGGTGCTTCGGAGAGCGTAAACTGGTGTAGAACCAACATTAAAAAAAAACACAAGCTTGTTCTGTAAATCGTACTGATCGTGGAGGAAGAATTTTGATAATTCCAAATTGTTCGTGTTGTTCCCAAACCCCCTATAAATTCTTGGTATTAGTTCGTTCATCTTTGTTAGCCATTTATTAAAGAGACTATGGCTTGGAGCCTTTCGCAACAATCGCCCTGCAATGGAAAAAAAAACCGAATTGTTGTTATTTTCATCCAAAGTCGGGATGGGGTATGTGGCTTTGGGACGAGGCTCCCGAATAAACAAATTCATTCATTCATTCAAAGGCGGGAAAACTGTAGGAATTCAAGGGGTTTAGCGGTCATCTACCCGACGAAGCCCTAAGGATTTCATACACCTTTTAACAATTACATTTGCTTTTGCATAAATCATTATGGAGACAGCTTAGGCTTACAGATTACCAAAACCAACTGTCATGAACTAGAGGCGGCCTTTCTATTGGTAACAAACGGTGGTTTTTTTTTGCACGTTCCAACCTTGAGCACCAAAAGGTTTTCTTTTAATCTGCGTTACGAATTCGTCATTCGCGTAATGCTTTTTGGCGTAATTTTGAGTGAAGACGCGGAGCTACAATCCCAATCGGCCTTGTCAATAGTGTTGCGAAAATTTGTCACTAGAGCCATCACATACATAACAAGATGGCGGCCTCTGCGAATAGTAAGATTTATTTTCCTCTGTTGTTTAGCCTATACTACTCGGCAGTAACGTGTTTTGTAAGATAAACATACGGTCGTTTGGCCCTAAGTGGCTATTAAGTTACCTTTTTGGTATATATTCACCGTGCATGTTTCATTGACGTCATGTAAAATAAACAAAACTGAAAGTTCTATCACAAAGCAAAACGTCTTCCGGTGAGTGGCCGTGAAACTGAACTAATGAATGATTCACCGTGGTTGCCTGATTGCGGTTTATGAAATTAGCCTACGTTGCCATAGCAATTTGAATGATAACGTCACTAATGCAAGAATACTAATATATCAACAATAATAATGCAAGTAAACTTTAAACACGAAATACGCAAGGGAAGCTTGAGGGAACAAAAATTGGATTTAAAAATAAATAAAAACACATAAAAAAAATTATACCGAAAAAAAAACTTGATAAGGATTTTTTTTACCGATCCGTTCCGATTCTGGTGTCAATAGACTACGAGCTCAAGTTTTCTTTAAGACCGAACACCAAATCATCTCAAAACCCTAAACCCTATTTCTGTTCAGTGGATTTTTGGAGGCGGAAAACAAGTAAAAAAAAAAAACTTGCGTTATGAAAGTGTAGGCCGT
>JAHWFP010102118.1:75455-97177 GCA_023313725.1 Lithobius niger | reverse complement strand
GGGGGGGAATGACATTGCTTAACAGTGGCACTATCATCACCAATTGAAAATGTACGAAAATACCGTAGCACCATCTAGCAACAGTTATATTGTTAACCTTTGTAGCTAGCTGCCAGGTGCACGAGGACATACTAACTTTTCACTCAGTAATTAAGGAGGTTGTGGCTTGTCTTTTTCGTGAAAATAAATGACGTTGTGTATTCCTTCACTTGATGCAAGCAAGTGCTAGACAGTAGCCTACTAGATGTTACTAGATAGTGCATACTTTCAATCGGTGATTGTGCCACTTAAAATTACCATTGATGGTGGTTCAACAAACTTAAAACAGTTTCAACTCGTTTCACCACATTTCCGCACCCAAAAATCCCCTTTCGATGATATCAGAAAGAAGTCGGAGTCATTAATTTGTTACTCCACACATTCCAGAAAATAAATAAATAAATAAATAAATAACAAAACAAGCCTCAAATAATTTTCTGTAAGTATAAGCAAGGGTGGATTGAATCAACCTTCACGAATGTGAATTGTGTGGCACTCGCCATTCGGCCGGTAGACATTAAAATCCACTCGCCATTGTCCATTACCTCCTCGCCATGTAGAAACAATTTTAGCAGTTGTGCTACTGCTTAATGCTTAAATATTGTTTGCATTAATCTAAGCCTCCAATCAACTTAAGTGGCTAGCAACATTGTAGCACACTTGGTTGGAGAGCCCTTGTAATTCTGCACGCAACGCCGCAAACCGCTTGTTTCTAGCTAATACGGTTCCCGAGATATGACAATTTAAGCATCAGGGTTTGTTAATAAGTCGCCATTTTGGCGAGTAGCTCTAAAAACCAAGTCGCCAACTGCTGAATTTTCCTCACCGTTTGGCGAGTGGCGACCGACATTGGTGAAGGTTGGATTGAATGTGTATGGAAAATGTTCCCAGGCCCCGGTAACCAATCCAAAGCCTCCCAGCTTCATTAATAGTTACCCATTTTAATGTGTAATTTTCTCCCTTGCCCATTCCTCTGGGCGTCCCAGTAGCCACGTTACCAGGTTACAGAAGATTTTCTAAAGACAGGTTGGGACATCAGAAGTTCTATGTTTTTGCCATCTAAACTAGGTGGTGATGATGATGATGATGGTAGTGGTACGCCCGCCCTTTTGTAAAGTAGCCTAGCTACTATCTCAGATACAGACAAGACAAATCAATTCCTCTCCGTCTGCTTCCATCAATCATCCTTTTTCTTCCCTCGCTTCACCCTAAAGAGTCGACGAATCGCCCCCTCCCAGTCCCTCTCCCCCTTAAATCGTTCAGACCCCAACACCAGCAAATGCTCCAAGGACGCAACCCCCTCGCCACACACTCCACAGGTCATATCTTCATCATCCCCCCCCCCCCCCACACTCCACACGAATTTCCTTGCGTCCAAAGCACCTGCATTGGCCCTAAACAGGTGCATGCTTCTCCAGTCTCCCCCTCCCCTCCATACACTCTTTCGCATCCAACTTCCATCGTCTCTGTGCCTTCCATACTCTTCCTCCAAAAACTTGTCTTGCTCGACATCAATCATTCCCTTTCCTACATCCCTTACTCCCATTCATCACACACCTAATAAACTATAGGGCTAACTGCATCGTACGATCGACCCAAATGCCCCAGTCCTGCGGCAGAAGTAAGTGGACATGTCACATTATACTAAAAACATATGCAATGAGACCTATTTGTTTGTCTGTTTAATTTACATCACCGGGTATTCACTAAGCAAAAGTAGGTCAAATATGTAAAGTTATTTTTCCTTGAGTGATCAGAAAATTTGTAAGTAGAACCCCTAGCGCCATCTAACCACTCATTTGAAAATACCGTCAATTCGGCAATTTTACTTTAGTCGAAGTTCATATTAAAGACAGTCACTTACGCAAAACCAAAAATTGCCTAAGTTCCACCCTTCAAACTTGCAAATTTTTGACTATCTATATATCTATATATAATTACACAAGATCCGCAACGCAGTCATCGGCAGCGCAGCAGCAATCTGCATCTGCAGCAGCTGCATACGATGCCATCTCCGCCATCTACCGACGTAACGGCAAATTATAAAAGCATCAGCCCTGGCCCGCTGAGATAGTAGCTGCGCCCGGAACGCAACGGCCAGCAGCGCGAACATACGATGCCATCTACCGACCGAACCGAACGGCAAATTAAATGAGGGGGGGGGGGGGCGCCACGCGAGACGACGCGGAATAAGCGAGCGACTCCGCTAATATCTATTAATAGTCTTCTTCCGGCAAGAGTCATGAGACTTGCACAACAACAACCACCAACAAACTTTCCCAAGTCGACTAGGGATTAGGGAATCAGTGGACTTCTGAAAGTTCGTTGGTGGTGGTTGTTGTGCAAGTATCATGATTCTTGCCTGAAGAAGACTATTAGTACAGATGGTCGAAAATTTGCAAGTTTGAAGGGTGGAACTTGGACGATTTTTGGTTGTACGTAAGCAATTTTTGCATAATGTTTTCGGTTAATTGGGAACTGGGATCGTTATCAGGATCAGGATTTGGTATCGACCAGGTTCGTTTAATGAGCGGCTCTGGTGGAAAAAAGCCGAACGGCGCAACCTTAAAACATATCTTCAGTAGAAGACAATAAACCAACTTAAAACAAAAAAGCTATTCAATTCATTGAGGCCTGGTATCAAGTGACGTGACGTGATACAGGTATCAGTGAAGCAAGTCAAGGTTGTCCCCATCCCGTTAGTGCTAGCACGCGCGCTTTCTTTATGAACAGCTACCTAGGCGTGTGGCTTCAGGCGTAAAAGGGTTAATGATTAGTGATCATGCGATGGACAGCAGTGGGTGCGATAGTTTCTCTGAACTGTCACCCCTTGAACATGAAATAGTGAAACGGGAGAGGGGGGGGGGGGGGATGGTCGTCAAAATTGGGATCCGGTCGGAAAATTGGTCTTTCACTACGATTGCCGAAAAAAT
Source organism: Lithobius niger (assembly GCA_023313725.1). Taxonomy (NCBI): domain Eukaryota; kingdom Metazoa; phylum Arthropoda; class Chilopoda; order Lithobiomorpha; family Lithobiidae; genus Lithobius; species Lithobius niger. The sequence continues at coordinate 94,205 of JAHWFP010102118.1, read as the reverse complement.
TCTCAAACTTATTAAGGTTGCATATTGAATAGGTTACTGTCAGTTCCAAAGGTACAGATGCAGCTACAGATTCTTGTAGGTTGGTTCGTTAGGCAAGGCTGCATGTTTCATTGGTGCATTGGGAAGCTTGATCTCTCGTTTGTAAACGCAAGTAATAAGGTAATTTAGGTTTTGTTTTTATTATCAGCAATTTTCACTTTATAGTTTCATTCATGCCTCCGGAAATGAGTAAAAAACACGAATAGAAACGTGTTGCAGGATGCAGGTATTTAAGCAGACAGATTCAGTCAACTTACCAAAAACATGTTAATCCAGTAGTAAAAGTTGCTACACCGCTTCAATTTTAGTTGCCAACTGGCTAGTGGTCACTACCATTTTTTGGCCGATTGTTGTTACCATTTCATTCCGAAGGAACCTAAGCGTGCCTGTATGCAACTCGTTAAATATCAGAATTTCCTCAAATTTAAATAAATGCTATTGAATTGGTTCATACCTGCATTAATAATACCATTGACTTTGTTTCCTGTAATTTGTGTGATTTTTTATTTTTGTTTTACAGGAATGAAGTTAAAACACGCTGCTCCGATGGACAATTGGTCTATTCGTGAGCGATTATGTTTAGGTTCATCAGTAATGAGAAGTGGCGATCAGAATTGGTAAGGAATCAGCTCTCTATAGTCTTTCTGTTGTCTTGTTGAAGGTCGCAATGCAGCTCAGGGGTTCCCATAAGGGTGAGTTTGAGGAGCTCCTCATTGCCTTTTTCAGTGGGTTGGGGGGTGGGGGGGATTTTTATAAGTTTGTGAGTAGAAACACAAAAAATAAATATTGACGCCATGAATGATCTCCCTGTTGTGTTCTCGGTTTCGTGGTCTAGTAGCCTAAAAGTTACAAAGTAACAACCAAACACTGCAGAATGTTCTGGTAGACAGAAAGAAAAAATTATGAAAGCCAGCTATCAACCCATAGTCACGCACAGGGCCAGGTGACATTTAAAAACACCAAGGGAGGGTGCACAACTGCACAGCCGACATCTTTTGGCTGCGAGCATTCCACGCTCTGACCACTCTTAACTCCAAAGCAAAACCTCCTAAAATTCACCCGCATCGCCTGAGACACAAATGTACGAGGCCTAGGTGGGCATTAAATTTGTGGTGTGCTTCTACTCCACCAGTACCCAAATAATATTGTAGCATTCATATCGTCAACTCCTTGTTTCGGGTTTCGATTCCTTCTACCTGTTTTTTTCCCCCTTCCCCTCTTTTCTTCCTGATTCGGGTGTGGGGGTTGCTTCTGTACATTGTGCTGACTGCAAAAAAGTTCTGTATTTAGGGGTGTTAAGTGAAGTAGGAAAATGCTTGTGTTCTCATGGGATGTTCGTTGTTTGAAATTCCACTGCACAAATTTGTTGCGTATGCGAGGTGACATAATTTTGCACACAACAAGAGTGAAACATAGTGCTTAAATGCTGTTAGTCTAGGGCTGAGATTTAACCTAAGGCGAAATATATTTTATTGTTTAGAACTTTAGATTATAAAAACTCATTGCTAAATAATACGCTTTTTTTTTAATTACTTAACAAGATTACTTATTGGCTTAATTTTTTTTCAGGGTTTCTGTTAGTCGTGCTATAAAACCTTTCGGTGAGAATAACAGGCCGGCAGATTGGTTCTCTCAAAAGGTATGCTTCCAATACTATTAGGTTTGCACATGTATTTGGATCGCCAGAAATGTTTTGTGCCCATTTTATGTACTGTACCCAGTTTCTTTTGAGTAAATTTGTTCTGTGTCAGATGTAAGACTGTATGGAACTTTACTTGACATTTTTATGGTTAGATGTGAATCATTGATATTTTCTTCAAAAATGAACTTATCGCTATTTTGACTTTCCTTTAATGATATTTCACATTTCGGTATACTTTTTTCAACGTTTTTTTTGCCAGCCTTCAATGGTCCAAACCGCTAAGTTGATTGATAGCTCTTTTCCTTACAAAATGTACAGAAAAATGGGGAAACTGGTTTCATTACTTATGGTGTTTCATCCTTTAAACTAATGGCACCGGTGGTAGCTATAGAGCAGCGTCAAGTGACGTCATATTGCTACAAGAGAGATACCTGCAAGGGGCACTAGATTGAAATGGCGGGTTAAACAACGGCACTTCTAGTCAAGTCAGTGCTTTAAAAGTGGATTTCGTAGGCTTAAAAACCCCTTGTTTTCTCCAATCCTTTATGCTGCTTAGGTTGTAATTGGAAAATAAAGATTCCACTTGTTTAAAGATGTCAGCAACTGCCAACAAATCGACAAAAATCGCGCGTTTTAGGCCTAAGAAATCCAGTCTAATAGCATTGGCTTCAGTAAGACGCTCTTGTTTTCCCCCAACAGTGCACCTTGCAGCTAACCCAGTAACTGGCTCCACCATAGAGTTATATATACAATAATACTACGTCGTGTCACTGCCCTATAGAGACAAAACAGCAAGTAATAAAAAAAAACTTTACTAGGAACAGGCTTTGGACTTCTTGTAGGAAGAGCAAATAGTAATTTTGTTTTAAATTTATATTATGTTCATTTTTATGACTTTACCATACCGTATTGGTTAAATCTTGGATTAATACCTACACTTCGTCACGGGATAACCCACTTGCTACACTTACCACTCAAGCACTGCGTTCAAAAATGCGTAACAGATACAGGTACTCGGTTTCTCAAATTCGCCACGAGAGCACCAACTGCCGACAAAAGCGGAATTGACTGTGACTGTGAGTCCAAAGATCTAGCGCCGTTACTGCAGCGTCGTTATATTAAATTTCGGTTTCGATCATGGAAAGCGAGCTACGATACAACGAACGTCAACTAGCAGCTAAGTTTTAGAAATCGTTTAAATTTTAGCAGTACACGCGTAGCAATTCTAATGATAAAGAAGATAATTTAGACGAACTGTTTCGTGTTTGTGCTGCTCTGTGGCTATGAAGAGACTAAAACTTACTGATCACACGTCGCCACCATCGTGGATTTGTGCGGAAGTAGTTGGAGACGCCAGTTTGTGGCCAGATGGCGCACCACGTTTTCATCACGAGTACTCTTGATTGAAACGCTGCTAGTTTTCAGAGTGAGTGAATAGGGCTTTGTTAAATGCTCCTGAAAAATTTGAGTGCAATACTCACTCGGTAAGATTGGATTTTTATAGTTTTGGTGTGATATTTTTTGCTGCGCTTTTTCATTTTTTTATTTATTTTTTTTAAGTAGACCCAAGCTCATGACGTTTATTTTAACATGCTCTCATTTGCTCCCACATTTTGTTTCTGTTTCCTTATTTGCAGCCTCTTTCCACTTCCCGTACTACTAAAAATTATGCCACCACCGCCGCCAAAAAACACTTGTCGAATTTTCAAGTGTGGGATCTTAAAATATGTGTGATAAGCGCTTTTTATCTCTAATTTTCGCTTGTTACGTCAATGAATCTGTTCGGTAATTCAAACCAAACAGACGATCACCGGGTAGTGCCAACACATGGCTCTTCCTCGTGGGTGCCATCATATTTAGCTGGAGTGGTCTCGTCTCTCAACCAACGCAACAGGTTTTCTTGCAATTGCTCTAGTTTCTGTCCAATGCCGCACATGGGGCAAGTATTTTAAGACATTTGGGCATCGTTGGTGTCAATGAAACCACGACTCTTTCAAAATTCACGAAGAACTTTATGAGGAATAAAACAAAACTAGGCCTTAGATAAATAGACTTAGTTGCTAAAGCTAATAGGGCCTATCAGATTTAATTTTTTTGACATGTCGCTGTTTAAGAATAAAAAAAAAACAGTTGCCTGTTGGTCTAGAAAGGGTTTTGACTTGAGAAACGAGAAATTTTTTATTTTGCCGTCTAATCTAAAGCATGTAACTTCAAGCCAGATCATCAGTAACAATAGTTTTAGTAACTAAAATGTTATGAAATTAAGAGTGCTGCCACTGTTGTAAAACTGTACCTTTTCTGCTTTCGAAGAAAAATTGTAGGTGCTCATCTCTTGTCACATACTCCAACAGGGATAACCATCACAACTCTACGTCAAAAGATGTTAGCTTGGGTGCAAAGATAGCATTTAGGTAATCTAAGGCTCTCAGAAGTTTTAAGCCAAATTTTCAGCTGCTGTTTTAATTTCCTGAGCATCAGCTTTAGGAAAGTGCTTTAGTGAATAGGCCTATTTATTATTCATGCACCAAAAATACGATTGTTGTTAGAGTGCCGTAGACTTCTTAAGAGGGTGAACGGTCCTCTAAACTTTGTTTAGAATTCATTGAATATTCAAGTGAACTTTCGTGTGTTAGTGAGTTGAGGTAAAGTGTAATTTCTTGCTTTAATATCTTCAAAAAGCCACAGTAAACACCGCTTGCCGCATTGCCGTGAAAAGTGCAGCTAGTGGTGTGGCCATCACATGAGCAACGGGGCATGTACTAAGAAGATGTTCGTTAACGTTCACAAGCAAGGTCCCTCACCCTAAGGGCCATGCTACTGCTGATCCCACCTGCAAACCAGCCTCCATGTTAAGCAAAGAGACCCCAAACATAATAAATGCATTAGAAATTGGTTATGAACTTAAGGTTTAGCCAAAACCTGGAAAGCAATTGATTGTTGATATCCGAAAATCTATTTTGTAGATATGACAGCTTCTTTATTTGTTTGATCGTGTTGGTTCATCAAACGTTCAGTGGTTAGGTTTTCAAAAAAGTAATGCTGACTACCATTTTATTGGTATTATATTGGAACCTTACCTTTGCTGGAATCATTAAAAAATTCGTGGAAATTGCAGAAAGTCAAAATAGTTGGAAACTTCACTAATTTTGTGTTTATTAAAGGTTTCCACTTCACTTTCATTCGATAATAGTTTCAAAAGTACATTATAAAAACACTTGATGTTCTAAAGACTGTAATGCCTGCTGTAATTGGCTGCTCACGGGTTTCTCTTCGAGTAGGCGGGACAATCTTCCCCTCACCTGAAAATTGTTGATTTCAGCCTACGCTCTTCCACTGCGGTTTAGCATTCAATTTTCAAATTACTTTATCACTTAAGTTTCCGGCTACAGTCTGTGGTTTTACTTTCTCTCATCAAAACCATAAATTGAAGGAAAGTGAAATTGGAAACCTTAGGTACAGTATTTCATTATTTTGGTTGCACTGAAAGCTCGAGTAAACATTTGTGCGTATTCAAAAATGCAATGGACAATTGTGCCGTGAAGAAGCAATACAGTATTTTTTTACCTCGAAAAGTTTGTTCCTGTCGTACACCTTATCTGTGTGTAAGCTTAGGCTGTATGTGGCAAAGGTTCCTTGATTTTCCGGTTGTACACTGTAGTGTCTAGTAATTTCGTATACAATTCTCCCCTCTGACTCCTTAACCGTCCGTGTAACCACGTTAACAGGTTGTGAAATATATTCCATGTGCAAATTAGGTGCTCATCTGTATTTTTCGCAAAAATAATTGTGGTGAATTGCTACTTTTTTTTTCAGAATTGTGCACGACAGTATGCCGACTTGCTGGAAAAAGTTGAAACTCCAAAGTAAATATATCAATTTTTATCGCAGTGATTTTTTTTTCTGTCTTTAATTTATTTTAACCATTTTTCGCTGTTCAGTTAGGTTGGCCAATTCAATTTAAGAAACACACTGATCTCTTAAGCATTCTATTGAATTCAAATTGCTTGTTACGTTTGTCTTCCAAAGAATAATTTTTGAGGGATTGGTTTAATGCCTGCCCTTTTGAAAACCATCTTGGAAAACTTTAAAAATAGTATTTGTGGTAGGGTTGGTTTTCTTCCTAAGGAAATTAATTTGTTTTCTTCCTGTGAAAGAAAATGGGAAGAAACTAACCAATTATTGTGGTTGAATTAAAAATAAATAGTGCTTACATGTGCAATCACGGAAGATAACTTGGTACATTACAATCGCAGAAGAATAAGCTAGTTTACCAAAAATGGCTCTGAATATAGGTTTTAATGATCAATTTTATTCATTTTTCACACGGTTGTACAGTAGTGGGTAAAAAGTAGGGTCGTAATCTGATTTCAGGAAAAATTCTCAAATCAAATACTGAGTGAAAACTTTGTATGACTGAACTGCCACTACTTGCAGCTTAGGACCAACCCCCATGGTTTATGGCCGGCCGCCCTTCGTTTAGTGAAGCCCCTTGCTTGAATCATCCTGTTTGCTCAAGCCAATTCCAGCATCTCCCCCCCCCCCCATTGCTATTGATGATAAAACTTGCTCCTGTATTCACTCAATGAAGAATTCCAAGCACCAGGCTGTTTTCAGTTCTTCCAGCTCTACCGCGGACACCCTCTCATCGTCTGAAGCAGAGCTTCATAAAGGACGACTCGTGGCTCTTGTCCTTAATCCTGTACGGCTACCAACTGAAGTTTCTTCATTACCCAAAGCTTGCAGATTCTCCTCCATGTAACTTCGATTCCGCTCCAACCCAGGTTCTCGTCTCGGAAGTGGAAGCCCTCGTCTAGAAATGTGTACTCGAAGTTTGCAAGAACTGGACCAAGCCAGTCTTCTGTAGCCCTTTCTTCCTTATCCCAAAGAAGACTGGAGGGAATCTACTCGTCTTCAACCCGCATATCCTGAATACATTCGCAAGCAACTCAAGCTACGAAACGGAAACTATAAACACCATCCAGGGTTCAGTCCCGTCCGGGGAATTTATGCCGTCCATCGACCTGGAGGATAGGGATCGACCGATACAGAAAAATACCGATCCGATCCGATACTGATTTTCCCCTCACACGCCGATCCGATACAGATCCGATACAGATATACCGATACCGATTTTGAAAAAAAAAAAATTATTGGGTCAGAAAGTCGAACGCATACTTCATCATTATGAAACTGGTGTGCAAGAAAATTAAATTTCTAATTTTTTTTTCTCAGTGGCGGCAGATCCGCAAGTGTACCTTCGACTGTAAAAAAAAAAAAACCCAGCGTACACTGCAGATAGGCCTAATCCCAAGAAGCCCTGCCCTGAATCTGGCAATGCACACACGTTGAATTCACTAAGTTGCTGTGCAGATGACGTCATGGGATACAAGCGGTGCTATGCAGGAAAGGTTTCTCACAAGCTAGGTGGGGTAGCCAGCACGCACGGAAGTTCGTCGTATCGGCTAAAATATCGGTAAATAAACACCGATACACAAAAAATACCGATAATATCTGTAAATACCGATACCGATATTAATATCGGTCTATCCCTACTGGAGGATGCATATCTCCATGTCTCTCTCCGCCGGATGTCTTTCACATGTTCAGATTTATCCTTTATGGGAAGTGTACCATTTCTACGCCCTTCCGTTTGGACTGACAACGGCTCCAAGGCTATTTACCTCTGTCACCATGCCGATGCTTGCAACTCTTCATTCCAGATGCATCAGGTCACTTGCCTATTGTGACGACTGGCTTCTCCGGAACAAAGGCACCAATATATCCTATTCGATCTACAGATCACGGCGAACCTCCTATTCTGGCTAGGTTTCGGAATCAACTTGAAGAAGTGTCTCACCCAGAACCCTTGAAATCCTTTATCTTTCTCGTGCTTTCTTCAACCTAGAGAATTTCACCATCCGCCCCTCACTAGAAAAGATTCTCTCCATCAAGGAAGGAGTCATCGAATTGCTTGGTCATCAAAACTTTTCGGTGAGGCCTCTGAGGAATCGCTTGAGTGATTATATAATTATAATTATAGAGACAGTCGCACTATAACGAGTTAGCAAGAATAAAAAGTCAGCAAAGGGCACATACAAAAAACAAACGACATTTTGGCGATAAGTAGCACCCTGTTTTCAAGTGCATTAAAACGCTTGACTCTTGACTGCTGATTTTTAATGCACTTTAAAACGGGATGGTACTTATCTCCGAAACGTCGTTTGTGTTTTGTATGTGCACTTTGCTGGCTTTTTATTCTTGTTATCTTGGGTGGTGCTGCGGACCTCGTTCCCTATGGCAGATACAGAGTACGCCCCCTGCATTGATACTGGAAGGCACACTGGACTCCAGGACTCAACCCATGATCAAGACAGGATTTCGATGAGACTGTAGAAACCCTGTGGTGGTGCGACACTGCTGCAGGAGTCCCCATCAAGGAAGAGAAACCATCCGAGATCCTCATCACGGATGCCTCGACCACAGGATGTGGTGCCCAATGTTGCTGGAGTGTGTAAACAAGAGGAACGCAAGCTCCACATTAACATCTTGGAACTTCGTGCAATCCACCTTGCCATGTGGCACTTTCAAGACCGCCTGAAAGGAAGGACGATTTAAGTGCACAATGCACAGCGACAACACCACTGCTATTGCCTAATTGAACAAAGGAAAAGGCCACCACTCACACCTAATCTTCCTGTTGACTATTCTGATGGACATCAAGATAACATCGCTTCACATCCCAGGGAACTGCAATGTCCTAGTATACCAGCTAACAAGACAGTGCAAAGTTCCAACATGTAGTGTACTCTGAAAGCTTATGTATGCAGGAAGCTCTTCAATTATTGACCAATTATTGAGAACGCCTCAAGGGCCAATCACCACCTCCCAAATTACATGAGTCGCTTCCCTCCTCAAGCATAGACGACTGATGCTCCGACAGCGTCTTGGACCGACGTGTTTGCCTGCATCTTCCCTCCTTACGTCCTTCTTCCACTGACCCTGGAGAACATCGCAAATATGGAAGGGACATTTCTCCTCACCATCCCGGATTCCTCTGCTGGAGCTCCTGATTATAGACTACCCGACGTAACAGTACTATCAATCCTGAAACTGCACTCCTGACCACTGTTCACCAATTCCTCCAGACGACCGGCCTTTCAGAGCAGGTTGCCAACCATCGTCTGCTGTCTCCGAGAGAGTACATGTAAGATCTGTAAAGGCAAGTGGCGTCAGTGCATCGTTGGTGTCGTGGAAACCAAATTGATCCCCTGACTCCATTTCTAGCCCAAACTCACATAGTTTCTCAACCACATCTTTTCTTCTGGAATGAATAAATCTACCATCAAGGTTTATCGTTCGGCCGTTAATTTATTACTTAAAGTAACTGGACATACTTTGTTCGTAGAAGACTAGCATTAACAGCCTCATTAAAGCCTTCGACATTGAAAGACCTGTTACAGGAAAGCTGCTACCATAGTGGAATCTTCCCCTAGTACTAACAAGCCTTCTCAGAGAACCCTACGAACCTCTCAGACAAGCATCATTAGGTCGCCTTACTCGAAAGACAATTTTCCTTCTTTCCCTGGCTTTAGGAAAACGCTGCAGCGAGCTTCAAGCTTCAGCAATGAAGCCTATCTGTGCTTTGGTCAAAACTACTGCTTGGTTAGGCTTTTGTAATGAGCCTCTTTGAACGAAAGAATTTTCCATAGGTAGCCGAAAATTGGCCACTGAAAATTTGCATGTAATTGACTGATTATAAAACTTTTTGGTTTTGCTAAAGTGCAGTGGGTATCATGTCACAAAACCGAAGTAAATCAGCTAAAAGTAATGTTTTTACTAGGGCTGCACCAATACCAACTTTACCGATCCGATACCAAACCGGTTTTAAAAATTATACCAGTATCGATACTGATGTACAAAATTTTGTCCACAATTTTTTATCAACGGTGTAGTTTTCTGCTAAATCCAATAATTATTAAAATAAAAACAATTTAAGCAATAACCAACAGTTAAAACATAGGTAGGAAAATACTCGGTGATTTTCTGAGCAAAACGCAACCCGCTTGTCATTACCTCTTACGGTTCCAGACTTATCGATATTTCTGCGAACGTTACCACTTCCGATCCGATACCGATAACTCAAACATCTACAACCTATCCGATCCAGTTTTAGTATCGGTGCAGCTTTAGTTTTTACAAATACCTACCAAATTACCTGTCCTGCCTCTCCTCATTCTTGCCACTAGCCGGACCCGAGATAATAAAGATGGCCGCTAATTTGCGCAATTTGACGTGGAGCCTGTGTGCATGGTTAAGTTTTCATGATATTGCATTCCATTTTATTTTTGTCAGCCGTTGATTTCAGACTTTTGACAAATGCATTAATTTATATACAGACGAAAACGAGGGGAACGTGGAGAAATAGACACACCTGGGGAATCCATTGTTAGAAAACTAACATTAGAGAGAATTGAAGAATTAAAAATGCTAATTCAGCAAGAACAACAACAACATCAGTAAGTTTGAATTTTTTATCTTCATAGTAATTGTATTAGAGGTACATTGTTGTAGTAGAATTGTACATGATTATTTTGTAAGGGTTTTCAATGCCGCTACAGCAATGGTTTGGCTCACAGCTTTGGTCGGATGCCTTTGCCAAAAATTGACCAGTTTTGACCCTGGAATGCACCGTTTTTTCGAGAGCTTTCAATTGGGGCTAATTTGATATCTGTAGCTTAAGCATTCTTAAGTTATTCGGCCAAAAAAAATGGAATCCTTTGAGTGGGTTACTATGCATACTCCTGAAGCCCTGAATCTTAATTTTGTATAACATTTTTGGTTTTGAATCTTAATTAAAAATAGTTTAAGCCAAAAACATTTTTCTTCAGTTCATGCCTTTTATTTCAATGTATTAATTATCTTTATTTTGAGCCTTTTTTACCCTAACGACATCAGTATGGATTATTGGAACCAAAAGTAGGGGTTTTGGACAGCATTATCATTTAGCAATATGTTGAATTTAGCCTTAAACAGGCCGTAAAGCCAAATGGCTCAAGAGGGGTTATTTAAATATGGATGCAAACCTATTTATGTTGCCTTTTGGACTTGGATGTCAGACTACCTCAGCGGGGAATTGAACCCACGACCTTCGAAATCAAAGGGCGAAATCCTACCGCTGAGCCATACTGACACGGCCAAAAGGAACTGTCCGTACGCCGAAGTCCTATCGTTAAGTCCTATAACATGCCGAAAAGGAAATATCCATAGGCCGTGTCAGTATGGCTCAGCTTTAGGGCTTCAGTGTTTGGTTTCAAAGGTCGTGGATGCAGTTCACTTCTCAGGCAGTCTGAAATGTAAGTCCGAAAGGCAACGTGAATAAGTTTGCATCCGTTATTATTTATTTTAGCCTGCCGGCTATGGTGCATTGCTGCAACAACTTTTTCTGGGGAGCATGGTGTAATTTCCTGTTTTAATGAAACCATTCTTACTTTTTTCGCCATTTCAGCAAACTCCGCACTGAAATAGACATGGTTCACAGTGGCCAATTTGATGACAAATTAAAAGAACTGTGGCAAGAAGTTCTTAAGTAAGTAGAATTGATTGGCTGTTTAAAAGAAAGTATTATGCTATTTGAAAATTGGCAACTACCTACTGCAGTGGAAAATCATCGAAATTATTAGAATTGATACACTTTTTCCATTACCAGAAGCACTATTGTGATGCACAATAAGTAGTTTCTCTACATTTTCGGAGATGTACGATATCCTTCCTCAGATTGTTAACTAGTGTCGATGCTCAAAAACTACATGTTGTTCTGGGTTGGAGTCTCGTGCGCAGACCACTGATCTCTACATTCACGTCTGGCTCACTGCTTCCATTATTCTTCCAGTTTTTTGGCAAACTCCGGATCCACTAAACTATCAACATCCGTGTCCATCACAATAGTGCTTCTGGTGGTGGAAAAAGTGTATAAATTCTAACAAAGTAGTATGCTACTTCGAGACAGGCTTTTTCTTAATTCAAAAGCAGACGAACCTTGGCACTATGCAACCGATGTATCGTTTAGTATTGAAGCTTCTGATGAAGGTGGATGCCGTCCTTTATCTACCGACAATTTTAAGTGGATAAGTTTGCTGTTCATTGTTGTGGCATAGTGTAAGTTTTTCTGAACAATGTCGTTAACACGCCACAGTAATCCCGAACACCGGTTACCTGTTTTCTCTATCAAAGAAATAACATGATGCATGGATCGAGGCCAATAGAGTAAACGATGCGACGATGTGCTTAGTTCTAAATTATAATACTGACTCTGAAATGGCATAGTAAATGGAACTTAGTAGGAAAAGACTTAGAAGAGCGGTTGGCGCACAAAAGGAGAATAAGCAGAGGCCATATTGGCCCTATGCCTTGCAAGTATGGAAGGCCACGATGTATGCCATGCCTTGCAAATACTGGAGGCTGTGATAACTGTCAAATTCAAATCCAGGCAACTGACAATAAGCAAGGATGTAACCAGAGACCTAATATGAACTTTGGAGGGCCTGATGAAGACAGTAGGGGTACTGTTGAAAATTAGCAAGACAGTGTGACTGTCTTCTTTGTGAAATTGAGCGGATATGGAGGAAATAAGCAATAGTAAATGGAAATCTGAATATGGGAAAGGCTGGAATTTGGTTTTTGGTGACGTCGTACAATCCCAATCTGCTTCCCTTTGTAGGGAACTTGTGAGGGGAATTTATATTCGTGCAAATAGTGGAATGGTGAGGAAGTATACATAAGAAAACTCCTTCTGTTTTTGCTACTCATGTGCCATGAAGATAAATCTTTTGTCCTACTGTGGTGATTCTTACTAGGTTGGTCATTTTACCTCAGGGGATAGTAGGACAAACCGTGCAATATTCTCCACTCCTCAACCTCAATTTTGGCTGGTTATTAAGGCTGCACCAATACCAACTTTACCAATCCGATACCGAACCGATTTACAAAATGTTGCCGGTACCGATACCGATATACAAATTGTATTCCCAATTTTTCATAAAAGATGTAGTTTTCTGCAAAAAGTCCAATAATTATTAAAATAAAAAAAATTGTAAATAGTAACCCACAGTTAAAACATAGCTATGAAGATACTCAGTGATTTCCTGAGCAAAACGCCACGATTCGCATGTCATAATCTCGAACGGTTCCAGAGTTATCGATATTTCCGCAAAAGTTGCCGATGCCAATAATATCGGCATCGGTATTGGTGCAGCCTTACTGGTGATGTTGTATGTAGTAAAAGTATTTCAGTTTTGCTGGGCTAGAAACCAGCAAATGATTCCTAGAATTGTTCAGATTTCATTGTGGATCAGGTTTTAAAATGTTCATAACTTGTTTTAGTGAAAAGAAGAAAGAGGAGCAGGCTGTGTTGGATCACCAGAAGTGGCTTCAGGATCGAGAGGCGGCTAAAGCTGCTGTGTTGGCAGGTAAATAGCTTTATTTAGTTTTCTGAAATGTAGGACACAGCTTTGTTGCATTAGGTTTTATCTGGGCTTATAAACTCGTAGACTTAGGATTTGCATGGCGCATGCTGTCAACTCGTACTTCATAGTCTATCCTCTGTTAACAACATCGTCTTGGAGAGAAACTGCAAGTTTTGTTTCCTTGTAGGGATCGATAGAATCTACTTTTATCAAATCCGGATCGGGTGCGAATAATTTACAAGATTTGGCGAATTGAATCCGAGTCCTAACTGAATCCAAAATAAAACCCAGCCCACCCCTTTGCATCTTATATAGACTAAATTTTCTCTCTAGCTGAGTAAAGTGGCAAAGTGAATAAGGTTTAAAGACTTGAGTGTACATTTTCGCAACGTGTTCATTATTTTTTCCCTACAACTTTTGAACAGTTTATGATAGCTATTTGTAATTAGCTTCATTGGAAAGCTGGTGAAAAAATGCTTTGAATGGTATATTGGAATGTCGAAATGCCCAAAAATTATCGAAGTTATTGAAAAATTGCCCAGACATTAAAAATTTTGCCGAATCTATTTAAAATCCGAATAGTCCCGCTTCAGATCCGGTTCAAATTCTGATTCGGTTGTTCCTTATCTGCAAATATCGCAACTGATCCGATCCAGTATCGTTATCGGTGCAGCCGTAGTAGTTACTTAAAAAAAAGAAAGACATGCTTGGTTGCCCATTGACTAAATCTCCAACCCCTCATGTAAACCAAGTAATGGTATTTGTCTGGCGTAAACATGCTACTATCGCACTTACTGAAAGTGTTAAGCACAAATTCTCCGACGGAATGTTAGCACTGTGTAAATACTCACAAAAAGAATACGCTAAACCAAAAAGGTAACAGTCTATAACAGGCGAATTTTTGGTGGCCAATTTTCTGCCATCTTCTTCAGGCCAAGCCCAGAGTTCTGTTCACAACAGCAATAACAAACGTCAACGGAAAAAACAAAATTTGAATTAGGCGTTTTTCTCTCAGTGGGACTTGGCTCCTATAGGGCCGTACTAGCTACTGGAGGTGTTGCCCTCTTCCTATAAGTATAAGTATAAGTATAAGTATGAATCCAAACACGGCGAAAATCCATAAGGACAAAAAAAAAACGTGGAAGCCACAAATTATCCCGTGGTTTTGCATAGGGACAGGCGACGTTTAAAAACACCGAGGGAGGGCGCACATCTGACGTCATCAGGGAGAGCATTCCACGCCCTGACCACCCTGACGCCAAAGCAAAACCTTCGAGCATCCACCCGACATCGGCGAAGAAACAAAGTACGAGGTTCAGCAAACCTATCCACCCGAAGAGTCAATAGCTTCCTCCAATCGATGTCAACGAGCCCGCTCAGGAGCTTGAAGACACAAATCAGATCGAGATTTTGCCTTCGTTCAGCAAGGGTTTCCAACCCAAGCGAGCTCAGCCGATCCTCGTATTCCAAATGCCGTACACTCCAAAACATCCTCGTGAATCTCCTTTGCACCGCCTCAACGGTCCTAATGTCACCCAACAGATACGGGGACCAGATAGGAGAACAATACTCCAACAGAGGTCTGACTAAGGCTTTATAAGCTGGCACCAACACCTTCGGCGACCGCGTAGAAAGTGTCCGCCGTAAAAGACCAAGGGCCCGGTTAGCCTTGGTCGCAACAGCAGCACACTGATTAGCCCGCTTAGCATTCGCAGAGACGACAACCCCCAAGTCCTTTTCAGACTCAACCTCATTAAGGGACACTCCACCAATTTTGTAAGGAAATGCCAGCTTTCCTGGCCGCCAGCCAATACGCAGGATGTGGCATTTCGCAATATTCAACGTCATCATAGCATCTTTGGTCCACGCCACCATCCTGTCCAAATCCCTCTGAAGCTCCTCACAGTCGTCAATGCTACAAATCTTACGGCCCATCTTTCCGTCATCAGCAAAAGCCAAAACACGGGAAGTGATATCATCCCATGCATTGTCGGAGAACACAACAAACAGAAGGGGGCCAAGGACGCTGCCTTGGGGCACCCCACTTGTGACGGTCTTCCACGAAGAAGCTTGGCCGTTTACCACGACCCTCTGGCTGCGATCCTTCAGCCACGACTCGACCCAATCAACAAGTGTAGCATTTACTCCAAGATCTCGTAGCCTTCTCACTAAGCGCAGATGGGGGACCTTATCAAAAGCCTTGGAAAAATTCAAATAAATACAGTCAACATGAGCACCACTATCAACAGCCTCCATCCAATCATCCTGGGCCAAAAGCAAATTACTAAGGCACGAGCGGCCACGCACAAAGCCATGCTGCACGTCAGATGGAACCCCCCTCCTTTTCAATTCTTCTTCCAAATGTCCACGCAGAATACGCTCCAAAATCCTGCAGATCACACTTGTGAGGCTCACAGGCCGATAATTTGAAGGTTCCCTACGATTTCCTCCCTTATGAATGGCAGTAACATTGGCCATCCGCCAGTCACGTGGAACAACCCCATTACGAAGTGTCAACGCAAAAAGGTGAGTAATCGGTTTAGCAATTTCATAGGCTGCTTCCCGAAGAATGCGAGGATGAATACCATCGGGCCCAGCAGCTTTACACACATCAACACTGAGCAGCATCTTCAACACACAGAGCTCGGAAACAAAATCACTTTCAAGCGTCCTCTTCCTGTCCTGATCTGCGTCAATCGAATGCCAAAAATCACTCAGGAAGAAAGCTTCAAGGGCATCCTCAGGAGTAAACACGGAGCAAAAATGTTCCTGAAGCACCTCAGCGGCTTCCGTGTCACCTTTCGTACGACTGCCCCTTGCAGTATCAAACTCTATAAAGGACTTAGTCTTATTCTTGACACGATTGACGTAGCTCCAATATGCTCGTGGGTTGTTCTTAAGTCTTCCAGCCAGGCCTGCTTCAAAACGACGTTTGGCTCTGCGCAGAGCTTTGCATGCCTTACGCCTAGCAGACCTAAACTTTTTGTAGTTCCTCCTAGTAGGGTAGCTCCTGTAAAGACCCCACATACGTCCTTTCACCTCTATCCTTTGAAGCACTTCCCCCGACAGCCAAGGTGGCTTACGCTTACCAGCCAGAATTTTTATCTTTGGGACACAGACATCGACAAACTCCAAAAGAGTCTCTTTAAAGATGGACCAGTCGACCTCAACATTACCAGAAAATCTGGGAGACCAATCAAAATCAGCCAGCAGTCTTCTCAACTTATCAAAATCACCTCTGGAGTAATCCATCCTCGTAGCACTGCAGGAAGAGGGCGGCTCGCAATTCAGGAATTCACCTAAAAGAACATCATGGTCGCTCTTACCAAGGGGTGGATCATGGCGAACCTCAATAATGTCACAAGAATCCTTAGTTAGCACCAGGTCCAAGAGACTCGGATTATCGTTACCCCTAGCTCTCGTTGGTTCCACAATATGTTGGCACCACAGAAGGTCCTGAATGACCTCGTAGAACTGAAAAGCAAAACCGTCAACAGGGGCTCCCACAATGCCTTTAACCCAATCAATCTCACGATAGTTGAAGTCCCCCATGATCAAAACTTTCTTCCAACCCCTATCAACTTCCTGAAGAGCACGAAGCAACAAATTGTGTTGCTCAACCAAAATAGGCGGCCTCCTATAAACCACACCGGTAATCAGATCCCCTGCTGGTAAAGACAACTCGCACCACACTGCCTCAGAAAAGGCATTCTGAAGCACAACTTCACGTGCAATAATTCCATCTCTAACATAAAGCGCCACTCCTCCTTTCCTCTCTCCTTCCCTATCTTTCCTAAAAATCTGGTACCCAGAAATGGCAACCTCCGCGTCCAAAATTTCGGGGTGCAGCCAAGTCTCACTGATCCCAAAGCACAAAGGTTTATGAAGTTGCACATAAACTCGCAATTCGTCAATCTTACTAAGAAGCGATTCAGCATTAGTGGAGCAAAAGGCAAAACTGCCATATGTGGCATCACCTTGAGAAAGCTTCTTTGGCTCCACTAATGTCGGCCGTTTTTTGAAGAAACCGGAATCTGCCTAGTAGAAACAGCTGGTTTGGGTCTTTCTGCCCTAGGAGGCCTCCCTTTGAAAGGCCTAATAAGAGTTCCAATATCCCAATAGCCCAGGTCCGACACAGCGTCAGCATCCTTCTCACTAACCTCCACGCAGAAAGAAGCATAAGTAGTGAATTTAGTCTGCAACCTAACACAATTTGCATCAACTTTCATTTCATCCTTAATAAAGCTTTCCAACTCAGTTTTGGTAGTGTCTGGTGCAATCCTGCTAACAAAAAGACGCTGCACATTATCAAACCGAGGTGGCACAGCACGAATACGTTTAACAACATCCGGAGAGCGTCTGCTAATATGGGCCCCCACCTCAGATCTACTGGCACCCCTTCGATTACGCGCAATAAAATGTTCTTTCTCCGCCCGAATGGCTTCAGAAACAGCCGACGCTCCCTCCAACTTCGCGGGTTTATTCCGCCCCGTCTGAAACTTCCCGGCAACATTACAAGTGTTTCGCTGTATCACCGTACTATAGCTCTCACCTGAATCCGAAAACGTGGAATCGGAAGAAATATCAGACAGATCATCACCAGACTCAGCGAGCCGTTTATTATCCTGAATAATCGGCCCACGCAATCTAAGCGGGGGCGCCTCCATCTTGTTATGAGGAAAACCGGAAGTGCATGCCTGGTCATCAACTTCCGTTGCAGATCGCGTCCTGACACACGCGGTCGAAAGAGTCGAAACAACCACGTTATCGCCCGCGGGCACGTCATCGAATTTCTTCATTAAAGCAGTTTTAATGGTACCAAACTCGCTCAAAAGCTTCTCATTCGCAGCTCCCATGGATTTAACAGCACTTTTGAGGGCCATTATTTCAAAATTGGCCTGCTGTAACGCCTTAGCAATGCCGGAAAAACCCACACATTCCACCGACCAAGGAGGAAAATTGGCGGTCTTCGCTGCAAAATACGGTACGTCCTGAGAAGGCAAGGACAGAAGCAGTTCAATCCAGTGCTCAATTTCTTTCACAGCGCAATCAGTAGCTCCCTTTTTCAGCGTCTGAATCTCATCTGGGAGGGTTTTAAAAAGCAACTCCCTGGCAGCGTCAATGTCCGACCGCCCATAGTACGCCACACAAAGTTGGGATAGATCCGGAGGAGTAACGCAGTCCATACGATTTGTGACAAACCACAGCAGTTCGGAAACAATAGGGACACGTTTGCCGACAAATTTTCCACTGTTTTGTTCTCTACAGGTCAAATCGATGTCTGGTCCCGTTATCTCACCCCCACTGCATTCTGCCAACCTGTCACCCGAAGCCACCACGTGTTCACAGTCTTGCTGAAAAATCACTGAAGCATCGTCGTCTTTCAATTTCACAATCACAGGCGATAATTCCTCCAGTCTAAGGTGACTAATAAGCCTCACCAACAATTCACACTTATTTCCACTAGTGGATAAATCCCTACTTTGTAACTCTCCACGCAGTTTCTCAACATTAGAAGAAGCCCATTCAGTGGGACAATCCACGGCCGCCATTTTGTTGTTGTTGTTGTTAGGAATGGTTTCCACTGGATTTCAAGTTGGTGTACTA
>JAHWFP010102118.1:24935-74125 GCA_023313725.1 Lithobius niger | reverse complement strand
GCAGTCTGACATATAAGTCCAAAAGGCAACGTAAATAGGTTTGCATCGGTATTTAGTTTGGTACATGAAATGCGGTCGATTAATGATGAAATTCCTGTATCAAATATTTTTGGAGATAATCGATTTTTTCGTTGGATGGGTAAGCCGAATTTTAGTAGCAGCGATATGGAGCTCTTATCTATAAGGCTGGTGGCCCCCGAGTATTCGCTTGCAGAGAATATAGAAATTAATAGCATCCCTCGCTTAGGCTAGTAATTTTGTTCTCTATTCTCAGAACTCAATTATATGCCAAGTGTACTATTACTTGATTTTCTACATATCTACACAAAAGTAAGAAAGGTATTCAGTGCTTAAAGTTTGCTTCTGTTTTCACTAAAACTGTAAAAAAAAAAACCTGTTCTTTAGGTTGACATTCCTAGCATTGCTCCAAAGCCACCTCAACCAACATCTCCGTTGTTAACGTCTTTATTGAAGAGTCCAACAGCCGCTTCTGGGTTTTCCATCCTTCATTCCGCCATCACTCAGAACAAAGAAGGCGGACGGATGGCTTCGACATCAGCTTCAGCCATTAGTACACTTCTAAGTTCCTCTCCTGGCAAAAGCGATCTTCTTAACAGTGCCTTCAATCTAGATCCTGAAATTCGTACTCGTCCACCAACTAGTTCGCCATCATCAGGTAAATAAATTAAGATGGTTTATAAGAAGAGTTTAGCAAAGCGCTGTTACTCAATCTGCTGTGTGACACTATATAGAATCAAAAAATTCACTTGTCACTCACAAATGCACACTTTCACACCAAAGGTAGTCCACATCTGCAAATTTTCAACTACTTTCTGTAGTCATCGTCAGGCACCTTAAAAGGTAAGTTCTTACTCTATTTACATTTCTTATTACAGTTTTGTGCACGGTTCGAATTAGAAATGCCGCTGTCTGCTTCTCCTGTATTCGGTAGGCCGTTCAGTACTTCCATGCCTCTTGCACCCAGTGGGCCATTCTTCACTTGCCGTCTTCCACTCAACATCTAGCTTCTCTTGAGTGAAAGATAGCGAGTGAAGAACGCCCCACTGGATTCAGGAGGCAAGGATGTACTGATCGACCTACCGAATACGGGAGGCATCAGACAGTGGCATTTTCGAAGTTGAACCACGTACAAAACTGTAATGCGAAATGTGAAAGTAAGGACTTAACCTTTTAAGGTGCCTGATGAAGACTACAGAAAGTAGTTGAAAAATGCAATTATTGGACTATCTTTGGTGTGAAAGTGTGCTTTTGTGAGTGACGAGTGAATATTTTAAAGAAGAACTTAATTAACTTAACCAAGTTTACTGGTAATTTAAAAGGTAAATAAGGCAAATTTAATTTCGTTATTTCGATAATAGGCCTTTTTAAACACTTGTACATACAAAAAGAATAATTGAAAACCGTTGCGTGGCAACAGTATTTTACACTGTGGTGACAGTTGCTTGACATCGTCATCTAGCAACGAGAAATGGTTACATGAAGTTGAGAAATCTCATAAAAACTTTTTCCGAGCCCCCATCTTAAACCTCTTGGTGAAATCTTCATTTTCACTGACGAGAGATCGTAGAGAACACCGTGAGGTCTGTAAGCGTTTCCTGTAGCAGTTAAAGTTTTAAGAAAGTAAAGCTGTAATATGATTGAACTACTCTTTTCGATGAGATGAGAAGGAGTAACCCATTAAACAGACTGGAAATAGGTGTTTGACACTTGGCCAGTTGGTATTGCAGATACATTTTATTTCATTATGCACATCTATTAAAGTTAATATCAGTTATAAAAACACTACGAAATTCGCTAAAATTCACAACACGGACTCACTCTCAGTCCAAATTTTCGATACCACCCAGATATCTGAGTGGTATCGAAAATGTGGACTGAGAATGAGTCCATGTTGTGAATTTTAGCGAATTTCGTAGTGTTTTTATAGCAGATCAATCTTTTCACAGTATGAATTGCAGCGATGTTTTTCGAGTTAATAACAGGATTGTTTTTCCCAAGTAGTACCGTAAATCACCTTTTAACAGCCCTGGCAAAGCTCGGCCCACACCCCTCCACCCTAAAATACTTCAAGGTCGGAAGTTTGTGAAATTTCCTAGTTACAGGCCGTGGGGGGCTGTAACTAGGTTGTTTCACGATTTCTGACCAAAAAACATTTTAGATTGTAATTTTTCTGCTAGAAATTGACCAAGAGCTTCACAGATTCAAGAAAAATCAACCTTACTTTCCCTTTTATCACGGTTTTTCTGCACCAAAATTAGCTAAAAGCTTCATTCATAAAGCAAACTAAATAAACTAAAAACTCAATTCTTGAACAAATGAGAATAAAGGCAAAGCGTTAATGCTAGACAGAACCAAGATCACGTACGTGAATGATTGCATAAATGCCGGATTTTTCTCATTGGAGTCAGGCCTATACACCCTCCCTGGACAGAACTAAGATCCAAATTATAACTTTGTTAAAGCCCACCTTTTTTTATCGAATTAACTTTAACAGCCCATGGGCTTTTGATAGGCTATTTATGATATGTATGTAATACCAATTAGGTCTGCTTTTGTGTGTGGTTCCTTTTTTGTTTGTTTGTAGTGTTTATTTACTAAGCAATTGCTAGGTGCATAGAAAATGCCGACGTAGCCAAAATGGCGGAAGTACAACTGGCAGCCTTCAGCAGTCATTTGTTGAAGAATTTCTGTCTTAGCACATTTGTATACAAGTGTATGCAGTTCCGAACCCTCCCAATCCACTCCAACCCTTGCTAATATTAATTGTTGCTCTTTTTAGGGGCACCAACTCTTTCTCGCTTGCTGGAGATGCCCTTGGTGAGTCCTGGAAAACCTTTGCCTCCTTTACCCGTCGTGACACCAGAAGCAGAACAAAGCCCACCAATAGAAGCGGCACCAGACTCGAGTACAGATACGATAGGTCGACAAGAAATGGCAGGTGAACAAGAACAAAATGAAGTGACGTCGTCGTGTGTCCCATCCACTTCCTCAACAGTTAAAGAGGAAATGGTCGAGCATGATCCTAGCAGTAACATCATGTCGGAGGTGACTATCTCCGACGAACCCGAACAGATCGCAGAACACATTTCCGAATCTGTAGTAGTTATCGAAGACTCAACTGCAGACAAAAAACAAGAAAATGTCATTCAAGAAGATTGCACCTCTGAAGGCGTGGAAATTCCAGCAGATATAGGTGAGTAATTGTAAGTCATTCAGAACCATACGGATGGAACTCATTAAAGGCATACAAACTGAGTAATTCATATTGAATGAACTTCACCGTCATCAACGAAATGACCATGTTTTAGGCTGTGTAGCTTTTCAAATTTATTTTTATCGCAATGAAATTACTACTGTAAAGAATTGTGAAAAGCGTACGAAACATTCACTTTAGAAATAGTACGATGTGGAGAAAATAGTAGGAACATAGGGAATTCAAATAAAAAAGCTTTGCAATACGTTTAAAAGAATATAACAGTGGAAACGTATCGTTGTTCAGCAGTTGTATTAGAGTTATTGATAGGCTTAAAATTTTAGAGTCACTAGTTAATTACAGTGTTTGCTGGACACCTTGGTATTGCACGTTTACACATTAAACATTTAACAACTAGTGAAATTCTCAAGTCCCTATTAGCCATTTAGTGTTAAGCTATCAGAATCGGATACGTCATGATCCGCTCACTACGTAGTGCACCGTATGTAGGATAATATAAATTATACACTGTACGTGTAGTAGCTAATAAAATAAGTGAATCGCCACATACAGTACGTTCTAGATATAGCGAACCTTCGAATCTGGAGCTTTTTACCTTTTTTGTTGGCCACGTTCTGTTTTTGTGATGAAAACTCCTGTATAAGTTACATCTGCATAAGGAATGGCTCCATATAAAGAAACCTTCTTCAGTGCTGTAAAAGTATTTTCACATTCTAAAAACCATCCTTATAAAACATTGTTTTAGGATGCTCCTTTTAAGGAACTAACTTGCAAAACATTGGACGACCAACAAAGCAATGAGTTTAACAGGCGACGAAAAAGGCAAACTTGAATCGCAACCCAAAATTGAAACTTTTTCACAGAACGATGTAAACTACAGTTTGTGCACAATGTCCTCGCAGTACAATCAGAAAGCAAATATAGTTCAGTTTTATTTTTCAGGTTTGTACACTCTGTATATGGAACTTTGTAAAATAGATTTAAAATTTTTTCAAACGCACACTTTCAAAACAGGAAACACACGTATCTGCAAATTTCGATAACTAAGCAGTTATCTTCATCAGGCAAAATAACGGTGATTTTTGTGGACTCTGGCTACATCTTTTTGTTTACATCGTCTGCTTTCAAGTTCGAAGACGCACGCGACACACTTGAAAGCAGATGATGTAAACAAAAAAGATGTAGCCAGAGTTCACAAAAACCACCCTTATTGTGCTTGATAAAGATAACTGCTTCGTTATCAATTCGCAGATACGTGAATGTCTCCTGTTTTGAAGGTGTCCGTTTTTTAAATTGTAAATCCATTTTACGATGAGTGAATTTCATAGTATTGCCTTTTTTTCGGAAGGAACTTTGTAATCGGTTTACTCATAGTTCGCTTTAAAGGAACCTTCTGTATTAAAAACTCAATGCATAACGAACCAACTTTTGGCACACTAGCTTGTTCATTATTAGTTATTACAGAGCCTGCTGTAATATTATGTTCTCTTCATTACTGCAGAATCGACGCACATTCCAGATGAAACCAGCTTGTCTTCTTTGGACATCAAATTTGAAGTTCCCGAGGAAGAAGTGTTGGTGGAAGAAGAACCGTTAGTCTTAGAAGAAGAATCTGTGACACCGTCATGCACCGAAGTAGAGATTAAGGATGAAGATTTCCAAGTAGTCCAGGAAGAGCTGGTGGAAGATGTGGGTGCAGGAGAAGTCGAGGTAAATATGATTTACTATTCTAGTCCTTGTAAGAGCTGGCCCATCATTAGGTGCGTTTTTCATTTGAGAAGCAATTACTGTAACTTACCTAAAAAGTATCCTGGCGAGGAGGGTAGTTTCCCCCCCCCCCCCCCTGCAAAAATCGCCAAATTTCCATGATGGAGTAACTAAAGTTAAACTGGTGTATGGTCGGAAAATGTGTTGAATTTAATACCTTCCGTCGATTTTTGCCAAATTTACTGAATGTGCCCGTGGGTGTTTAATAAGTTAATAGACCATTTACGGTGTTACCATCCTTCTGGTTGGCCGTCCGTCTGTCTATCCGTGCGCTCAAAACTACTACAGAGTATCTGAACTAATTTTCACTAATATTTGGTACATGGCAACTAGACCTGAATTTATTGACTACATCCAGTTTTCTTCAAAATCGAAAGTTTCAGGCACAATTCAAGGTTGAAAATTGCTAATTCGTAGTATATGTTAAGTTTAACGTGCGTTGACACACAACTAAGGCATTCCTCAAATAGAAGAAGAGATATGCTATAGATGCCGCATTTTTAATTATGATTGTTTACTGATAATGACTGCGAGATGGAAATAGTAAAATGTTTGTACTGTAAAAGGGGGAACAAATTATCCTAATAGATCAACGTATAAAAATTGTAAAAAAAAAATAAAAAAAATCTAGTGCCCAAAAAAGCGAGGGACAGGTGGCAATGCCTGCTGGGATGTGAGCGATGCTACCTGGTGGGGGGCTATTAAGCTTAAGGTTTGGGCGTAGAGCTTCAAATTAAAGATTTTTAGCTAATAACTAAAGGAAAGTGTTTTTGGATGAAAGTGAGCAATTTTTTTTTCCAGAAAAATCAGACTCGTTTCTTTCTTTTTTCTCGAACGTAAAGGGTAGGTGCGAGCATTGGGGCGTCAGATTCCCAGCTGTACATCTCTGGTTTCTTTCAGACCCAGGTTCAATCCTGGCGAAGGGAAGTGTATATTTACGGGTTTTTATCGGGTTGTTTCCCGCCCGTTGCACGAGGGTTTCCTCCGGGTACTCCTGTTTCTTCCCTCATGCGACAAAAAACAACTGTCATAATGGCGGTACCTCTTCCACTTAACATCTGCCGCTTGGGTATTTGGGTGGGTGGATGCCCCGTGAATCGTCTAACGAAAATTATTATTTTTTAGTTGTCTTTAATGGTTTTATTTTATATGCTGTTTATTGTGCGGCCACATAATCAATATTTGTTCACTGCTATACTGTTTAAACTAAAGCCGTACCAATATCAATACAGTGAAACCTCTTTATAACAATATGCAAGGGTCTTTGGAAATAGACTGTTATATCAGGTTTGTTGTTATAACCAATCACTTTTGCATGCATTGCTGCTTGAAGAACCTTAAAAATAATATTGTTATAACAAGTTTATTGTTGTAAGAGGTATTGTTATAACGAGGTTTAACTGTACTGGGGCTTTGCAGTGCTGGAAACACCGGTTCTCGTCAGATCCCCGAAGTTAAGAAGCATTGGGCTGGATTGATACTTGGGTGGGTGACCACCTGGGAATCTGGCTGTTGCAGACATAGGGCCTTTGGGCTTCGGGCAGATGACCAGGAGTGGTTAACGCTCGTTAAACCCTTTTGAACTGTACTGGGTCATGGCTCCAAAATAAAATATCGTGAACTGTACTGGATCAGGCCAGATCGGTTTGGCTGACGATATTTGCGATATTGGTGTCAAATATTTTTCACTAAAATGTCAATAATTCAGGAATCATTCAAGATAATACCATGCAGTTTGTGGCATTTTGTTATGGAATCCTAAGTGTCTTCCTAGCTACCCTTTAACTACGCATGGGTAAAAATTTCAACACTTGAAATTTATTATTTTAAAAATTGTTTTACATTTGCAGACAATTATACATTATGATGGTTGTTAAAAATTATATCTTGATATTGATCTTTTGTGCGAATTTTTTGATTGTTGTAGCCTGTTTGTGGTGTTTTTCTGTTCTGTAGTTTGCTGTTGTTAGGTAAGGTCAGGTTAGCTGTTTTGTCCCAAATGTCACCAGGACGAAAATGAGTTTCTTTCAGTGCAACCATTTTGGGGCTAAAACGTGAACCACATGATCATGTTGGGACAGCATGCGTCATCCAGCTCTGTAAAATCACTAGTCACCATCTGCTACCGTTGGACAAAATAGCAGGCATTACGTTGGACATATAAGCAGGCATTACCTAAAAATTTAGAATTAAATTTAGGATGTGGTACGGGCTAGTACTGGTAATTGGTTCGTATTGGTAAAGTCGGCATTGGTCAGCCTTAATATAAACCAAATGTTTTTTCATGACTTTTGTTATTAAATTAAAGGTAAAGCAAGAAGACAGTTTAAAAGAGGATGACACATTAGAAGATACTGGTTTGCATCTGTCAACGGACGACGTTGAAGTCAAGTCTGAAGAAGTAGAAACAACTACAGTACCGCCTGACGAAACCACAATGATGCCGTCTCCCGTAAGGGAAGATCCTGAGCCCGAGGTTGAATCAGAACCTGAAAACAGAAGCGAAACTCCGTCGAGCGTCAAGGGACAGGCAACGACTATAAGATCTGAATCAACACGAGCTCGTGGCCGCGGAAAGGGACGTGGACGGCGATCGTTTCCCTCACGCACACTTCATCATTCCGGCTCGGTAAGCCTTTGGGTTTTCAGTACATATTTTTTTATTACTAATTTGTTCTTTTTGATCTGAACAAAGAAAGGCAAAAACAAAAACGGTACGATGAAGCACGATGTAGCCAAGCAACAAAGCGACTGCCTGTAACCGCTGCAAGGGAAACGTGCCGTTACTGCGCATGCGCCCGACCCAAAACGCAAACAAATGCTGCACGCTACGAGTGTCATTCACACCACCACCCAAACTCGTCCCTAATGCAACATTAATTCACCATAAATTAAAGTTCAGCATTAAATAATCGTTAGGGACGTGCGATACTCGAAAAATTCGAGCCCAGCCGAGTATGAAACTTGTACTCGAACTCGGCTCGCTACTCGCGTCCATACTCGAAAAAAAAATCTGGCAAAAATGCGATAACTTCGTCAATTTTTGACCGATTTTGACATTGCAATATACCAAATCGAACGTCTCGAAGAGAGCTTTCCAGTGGTGCAGATTAAAAGTCAATAACTGAAACCATTTTCAAGTTATATCCTTCAAACTGGAAAACCATGACCCACACAGTCAACTAAGCACCATCTTTGTTCCTATTATTTTAACAAATTAAAGAGAAACTAGACCAAAAAATATTTTTGATAATTGATTGTTGAAAACAGATTGTTACGCACAAGAATACTGGTACAGTATTTTGATTCTGAAATTGTGCGTAACAATCTGTTTTCAACAATCAATTATCAAGAATGACGAACTTTCAGAGTAGAAGCCGTTATGGAATTTTCAAAAAAATATTTCCATCAAATACTTAAACTCGGCTCAATACTCGATTCTTCTGTTGCAAACTCAGCTCGGCTCGACTCGAATTAAAAATTTTCTACTCGCACATCACTAATAATCGTGAAGATCTTGTTCGATAGCTTTAGCAGATATTATTCGCCAAAGTGGAGAATCGTTCACATTTTAGCGATTTGGTGACTGACAGCAGTTTTTCTGCCGAACAGATTCCGATCCGATCAGCCACAAATTGATTGGTGTCCCGATTCGATTTAACAGAACCGATTGCAACCGATTTAAAAAAAGATTTTTTTTACTGGCTTACACAAACTTGTAGGCTAACAAATTTGTAGCCTAGTGCAAACATTGGAATAAATTTTTTTTTTACCCAGACAAATGTAAATATTTGTCCGTTATTAACCTTACCCTACACAATGTAAAACATGTAGGCCAAGCTTAAATTAAACCAAAAGGTAACAAAACATGTGGTGAAACAGAATTTATTTATTGTCAAATGCAAAAGAACGAAAATCTGTTGGTTTTTGTTCGCCAAACCGATTTTTACCCATCAGCACAAAATCTACCAAAATCTGTTCGGCAAAATCTGTTCGGTACAGCCTTACTGACAGCTTTAAACCCTGGCATTGGTTGTGGTTTTGTACATATTCGTGGTGTGCCGATACCAATTTTCTGGTGCCGATCCCACCTATACTAGCTGTTGATTCCACCGCTACACCGATTCCGATACTGATACCAGGGAAAATTTAACCATGTACTGTAGCAAGTTTCTGGGCTAGTTTGGCTTATAATTTTCCTTCAACTGTTTTCCCAGATTAGTTTTTACATTGCCGCCCACCCCCACCTCCCCCACTTCAATTTATTCACATTAAACGTCCACTCTTCCAACAAAAAAATTGTACTCTGGTTATAATAACGGCGCCCTAAATAGATAGTGATCAACACATGCTCTTAAATTCTTGCAGCCCTTGGCTAGGTTTCGCATGCTCTCGCTTCCGATCATCACGCAAAAGAACTATATCTATCCAACATGGAAAGTGAAACAAAACAAACGAGCGATGATATAGCTTGGGTAAATTATTTGGCCTTGTAAGTTTCATTAATTCATATTTGGTTAGCTCTTGCCAAACAGATTAATTTAGAATTGGCTTCAGTTGGAAAAGATTTTTTCGGGGTACCAATTTTGATGGAATTTGCTTGGGATCTGTGAAAATTTTGCAATACCGATACCCTGAAATCGGCCGTTTCCAAGGTATCGATATCAGAATCTGCACATCACTAGTACATATTTCTAAAGGCACCGCTGTTGTACCTTGCATAGTTCATTATTATGGCAACCTTGAATTGATGTTGCCAGGTCATCCACAACTGTGTGGCTACTTGGCTGTATTCAGACGCATGGTAAACCCGTCCTATGCTAACACTGGGTTATCGCATCAGATTGAATGGCTCATGGTGGCTGGTTTTACCATCCACTTTACTTTGTCTTTTTCATCTGGGTTAATAGAAAGGTTGTACTTCTAATTTTTGCCTAGACCAATTGAAATAAATAAAGATGTTAGTGATGAGACTTGCTATTGCAACACATAAACACCATAAAAAGGCGGGAATTTTTGGGAAGGAAGGAGGTCATTTGAATGACCCTCTAGGTGATACAGCCAGATCACGAGCACTTCTTCTGATAGAAAAGACCAATTCAGTTTGTTAACAATGTTGCAAGTGTGAATACTTCAGGCAATCGTAAGTTTTTCTAGCCTTATTGCGGGATCAAACCACTAATTTCAATTAACGGTTTTCAAAAAAAATATGTAGTTGAGCAGTTCCTAACAGGGATGAGCACAACTGAATTAGTTTGCTTCATTTAAGAGCTCAAAATTTGTGGCTTTAGCTATTTACTTTTTGTAGGCAACTGCCCGGAAATATTTTACGGCTGTTTGGCTAATAAAAAAAATTGTGGCGGCAAAGAGGCGGCTGAGGAGTGTAGTGGTATTGGTCGGTTAACATTTTTGAATAATTTTGTCAAAAATCTACAGATTTTGTTCTTCTAATGTAACATTTTAATTGTGTTTTGTATTTATTTTCTTAGAGATTTTCAATTTTAAAAATATTGCATTTTAAGTTATTCTAAAAAAAAATGTTGAAAAAGAAGGAATAGTTGGCTCGTCACGCTTGCTCATAAAGCTATAAAACTGAAAATTTTTAAGGACTTTTGCTTCTTCATCCTTAAGACGGTAAAGCCAAAAAAAAAACGTTCTCTGTAATTTCACTGTTCAGTTTATTTAGCTTCGAATTTAGTCTTTTTTTTCTCCTGTCAGGCATCGATCAGACATTCTTAATCATGGTAAATGATGGCTTATGACTTGTGAAGAATCCTTCGAATAGTGTATACACGCACAGCTCACCATCGTACACAGAAAGAATCAATGACAAAGTGCTTTTTTTATTACTGTTGTTTTTTCCTTGAACAGCAAAGAATGGGATTGCATGCATAAACTATCTTGCCAGGAATTTCATGTACACTATGCAGAAATTTCATCGCATGTTTTTGTTTCAGAGCGATTCCAAACCTAAAGATTCTCCAAAGGTGGACTCAGACGAGAGCAGCGACGACAGTGAAGAAGAAACTCCCAAAAAAGCCACTGAAACCGGGAAGATGAGGGAGAAAGCAAAGAGAGAAGATGCTGAATCGAGGGATAGAGAGGAAAGAAGATCCGGAAAGAAAGAAGATGGAAGAATAAGACGAGATGAAGGTAAAAACCGAAAAGATGATGTTAAAGGGAAGAAAGTGGAGGGAAAGGGGAAGAAATTGGAAGGAAAGAAGTCAGAAGGAAAAGAAGATGGTAAAGGAAGAAGAGAAAGCAAGGACGATGGAAAAGGGAAAAAGTCCGAAGGAAAGGAAGATGGGCGCCGGCAAAAATCAGAAGGAAAGGATGATGGGAAAGGCAGAAAGTCGGAAGGAAAAGATGAATCAAAAGGGAAAAAAGGGGAAGATGGGAAAGGGAAGAACTTGGATGGAAAAGATGCTACCGATGAGGAAAGAAGTCGAAGCCGAAAAAGAAGCACAAAGGACGATGACGGAAAGGACAGCAAATTATCCAAGAAAGAAGAGACACAGAAAGATAAAAAGATTGATGGACGAAGAAGGAAAACACTGCTATCATCGTCAGGTGACAATTCTGTATCCCAAGATGATTCCAAGTTGGCAAAAGCAGCTGAAGAGAAGGAAGAAAAGGACGGAACTGCTTCTTCTGATGTTGATGATAGTTCCGAGCCTGAACCTCCTAAGGTCTCAAGAAGAGGCGGGAAGGAAAGACTTAGACCACAGGAAAGGGATGACTCGCTGCTGGATACAGATGATGATAAATTCTCCGAACGGGATGAAAGTTCTAATTTAAGCAAGCCTCTCTTTCCGTCAGATTCCATTCCGAACAGTCCTGCCTCCAATACTCAAAGGTTAGTTGCAAGTGTCACATTTATGTTACGGCTTATTCTCTAAGTAAACTACCACCAGGTGCTGGCTGCAGCAAACCAATGCTTGAAGTGATACAACAAACTTTTCATTTGTTTGATTGGGTAACAGTTTCAATTAATACACCTTTCAACTGAAGAAATTTTGTACAGCTTTACTCTACATGCGAGTTATACATACGTTTAAAATTTGACGGAAAGTTTTGAGTCAATTATCCTGGTAATTATTATGTTTAAATTGCACTTTATTATTCCTTATCGGTTTGTAAAGATAATTCAAAGAGAGACCTAGCATGCATCAGGATTTTTACTACTTTTTGAAACAGCTTCACACAATTAGCTCATGCAGAAAGGCTGAAGGCTCAGATTTTTCTAGGCTGGGCATTGTCTGCAACAATTTGTAACAATCAGTTTTTTAAAGGACTAATAGCTTCATGTCATACCTACTCAGTGTTGAATCCAGATTGTCTGTATGAAAAAGCATCCGCATTGGCTGTAGGACAGTTTTCGTGGGATGTTTTTGCGGCTTTTATTAGTTTGTTAGGTACTGTCTGTAAGACAAATATCTAATGCCTGCCACGAGTTGGGCGCATCTGTAAAAATTATTGAAATTTTAAAGATGGAGTTCAAGTGACCAAGCCGATTGTATGATGACTATGGTGTGTACTTGAACCTAAGACACAGGCTGTTATTAAAAGAAACATTTTAGAACAGTACAGTATTCGAATCTAATGTGCAGGTGAACCTCGGCATGCTTGATGTTCAATGCAATCACAATTTGTATTCTTTCGGCAACTGTATATACTCTTATTAATAGGGATCGACCGAGTCCGGATAGATCCGGATCCGGCGCCGGATCTTGCAGTATCCGGCAAGATCCGGATCCGGCCATTATTTTAAACCGGATCCTGCACAAATAATCAACTTTCTTTTTTTCTTTGCTTCTTAGCAAAATCTTAGTAAAATAACTAAGCGGTCTACGAGTATAAAAAATTGCAGACGAAATAATTATATTGTAACAAATATATATTGGAGAATACGAAACGAAGATGTTCATAAAATCAAAACCTTTATGAGCACAAATCGAGCGTTATTACTAAAGTAGTAGCGAAAGTTGACTCATTTCTCCGCGAAAAAAATCATAATTTAAAAAAGTTTATTTCAACAAAAATAGCTTTAATTCACTAGATTTTTTTTCTGATCTATCAAACTTACCTTGGCTAACCGCAAAAAAAAAAAAAATCAGCCGCATATATTAGGTTAACAGGCATGTTTTCCTTATCGCACGTGGTGAGTGAGTTAGGCCTAACGCACGAAGCTGCAAACGTTAAATGGTTCACCTTTGAATCTTTTAATTTCTGGAAAAAAATCCAAGTATTTACTTCACTGGCTAAATGTTGAGTGCCTTTGAAGTATCCAAAATCCATTTTGTTGGAGAATCTGCTCCCTTAATTCGATTTTAGACTTGGTAAACATTGCCTGTCAAATCAGCAGTAGCAAAACGTTAGAGCCCACCTGGACTCCTGGAGGAGGTAGTCAACTGTTGGAGTAGTTAGCCAACTCCAAAACCTGATGTGTCTGATAACACCATATTTAAATCTGCACATTATTATTATTTTTTTAAATTATTTTCAGCTTTATTATTTTATTTGGCTTTATTTATAATTAAACAAATTTTAAGAATATTTTGGAGAATAGAAAAGATTTTGTTTTTTTAAACCAGGCATGATTAACTGATAACCATGTTTAAATCTTTAAATATTTATTTGTTTTTTAATTTTTTATTTCAGCTGTATGTTATTATTTTATTTTATTTATAATTAAACAAAATTTTAAAATATGTTGGAGAATAAAAAAGGTTATTTTTTTTTAACCAGGCATGATTAACTGATAACCACTTTTAAACCTGTAAATATTTTTCTAACTTTTTTTTTTTTGTATTTCAGCTTTTTATGTTATTTTATTTGGCAAAAAATAAATTAAATAAAATTTATTTAAAAAAATTCTGCAATTTTTTTTCGAATGAAGCAGTAGGCTAGGCTAATCAATGAGAAAATCCTTAATTTAAAATATTTTTTGATTGATTAACCTAATTAGGGCTTTATTTGATTGTTTCAAAAAACTTAGCAACATTGTCAAACCAGTGGAGTGCTGTAGCCTATAGGCACTCTTAATAGCGTAAGACTTCTGAGTGTTTAATGTAAAAAATAATGTGAAACAAAGCGAAAAATAACACTGTAGCTGCAACTTATAAGGGGAAACAAATAAAACGGCTTTATTTAATTTTTGTGTGAGAAATACCCGGTATCCGGTACCG
The DNA here is from genome assembly GCA_023313725.1 of Lithobius niger. NCBI lineage: Eukaryota > Metazoa > Arthropoda > Chilopoda > Lithobiomorpha > Lithobiidae > Lithobius > Lithobius niger. The sequence goes on along the minus strand of JAHWFP010102118.1, from coordinate 59,935 downwards.
GTCCGGATCCGGCACCAAGATCCGGAACCGATCCGGCACTGACATCAAATTATCCGGAACCGACCCGGATCCGGCAAAATGGTATCCGGTCGATCCCTACTTATTAGAAAGTCCTATGAATTATAAGCTAAGCATCAGTTCACTCTGCATAAAATTTTGCATGAACTTTGGAAAGCCATTGACACAAGGTATTAGAGAGTTCAACTTGGAGATTTGGATTAACTAGATTCCCACTGTGAGAGCGGAAAACTTGTTAAAGGGAAATTACATCCATTTTGACATGCATGTTTGACTTTTGGATCACTTACACAATAACTAAACACAAGAATTGCTGTAAGAATACGTTACGTACGTCCGATATAACAATTTAATTACTGCATCACCAAAACACGACACGGAGGTCGCCATTGTTTAGCTGGAACGCGCAGGAATTAATGCCGACAGACGGATCTCTCTGATTTCGACTCCCAGCCGATTGAGATAGCTGTATTGACTGTGAGGAGCTCCAGCGTCTGACGGCCTTAGCTGACCACTACACTGCCGGCCAGCTAAAGGCCGTCAGACGCTTGAGCTCCTCACAGTCAATACAGCTATCTCAATCGGCTGCGAGTCGAAATCAAAGAGATCCGTTTGTCGGCATTAATTTCTGCGCGTTCCAGCAAAACAATGGCGACCTCCGTGTCGTGTTTTGGTGATGCAGTAATTAAATTGTTATATCGGACATACGTAAGGTATTCTTACCGCAATTCTTGTGTTTAGTTATTGTGTGAGTGATCCAAAAGTCAAACATGCATGTCAAAATGGATGTAATTGCCCTTTAATCCTGGTAATAGATTCCACAGCCCATCAAGTATTTTGGAGGGCTGAGTATTCGCGTATATTTTCTTCCATAAATTCATAAAAGTCATTCCTATAATATATTTGTGTGCTTTACCACAAAGTAGAGTATTTATGGTACTAGGACAATGCTTGACATTAGATTGTAGGCTAATATTATCTTCTCCTGTTCTTAGTGATGACCACGAAGGTTTGCGGGATTACAAAGTGTGGAAGAAGGCCATCATGTTGGTTTGGCGCTCAGCAGCTACTCACAAGTGAGTATACGTTCTCTTGACTATGAAAGGAATTTTTTTTTTTTACCAGACCAGTATGCTTAATGAATACTCACTGTACAATGTAAAGAAACAAAAAGGTACGTCTAATTACTTTGTGGTGCCCTCCTGTACAGCATCAACTTATAATTCCATTGCGCGTAATTTTTCGGTAAAACATGGTACAAGTATTTGGATTTTTAATTTTAATTTGAATGAAAATTCGTCAGAAAGCCTGCTGGCTAATGATGTCGAGTATTTTCTACTACCAATTTTTATAGTCGTAGGGTGGTATGAGAGAAGGTAACACTATATTATCAAGATGGTTTTTTTTTTAATGTGAGCACTGAAGGGGCTTTCACAGCTTCTGCCGGTAGCTTTTTCCACAGGTCACACAGTTTGAAAGCAAATGACTCTTTGTCGTATCGAGTCTCTTTCTTATTCATCCCTTGCTTTAAATGCTTACCGTCCTCAATCCAGTCGTGTCTTTGCATAACGATAAACGTAGCTACTACTTCTGTGCATCCGGCGGAAAATACCCACTTCTCTGTGTAAGAACCTAATTCCGCAGTTTAGACGTTATTTAATGGATCTTAAATTTAATCAACCTTTCTTAGTTAAATGGTTGTGCATCAGAGTGCTTAGTACCATTGGAATTGGTGCGTAAAAATACAACGGTAGTGACTCAATAAAATTATCCTGTGCATTGGGCCTGTAAAACTGGAATATCTTAAACAATGAAGCAAGTAAGATTTCTTTCCCATCCGGTTGTTTTCTTTTAAAGGTTTGGGATTTTTTGTTTCTATTTTTAAATAACTTGCAAAAGGTTTAGAGTTCTGGCTAATTTTTTACGAGACATCAAAAATCGATCCTACACCAACAAAAAGCTGTCTTTGGGATAATGGTCGATAGAATTTTGTGCGGTAGTAATTTTGTGTGGCTGTGCTGCACTTTACATCTTGGGCCTAAAATGCAAAAAAGTTACATTCTCACTGTGCATGCCCTCCGCCCGCTGCGAATCAACTCTAATAATGAAGCATCGACAAATTTTCTTACCGTCACGTAAATCATGCGATTGCTGATTTCAGTTACTACTGTGGTGCGATAAGATTTAAAACGAAAAATTGTGATTTATAATTTTATTTTGAATTAATTTATGTAGCCTAATCCATTTTCCATTATTTTACTTTAAATTTGTGTGAAATACGCAATAATTAAAATTAATTTAAAATATTTTTAAGAATGGGCTCAGGAATGCAGTACACAAAATTAATTTTAAATATTATGTTTAAATAATGTTTTTAAAAATGTTATCAGTGATGCCAGCTATACAGAATTAATGTAACTTACCGGAAAAATTCATATTACTGATGGCTAACTGATGCAAAATAAGTTGTAGACTATTGTACTGTTAGTAAGAAGTATTCTTAATCTATTTTGCCATTTTAGTGATTTTCTGTAGTAATTTTAATTGTAGTGGAATTCTTACTTTTTAATTACTATATGCGATGAATCACCCAACCGTAAAGTAAAGTCATTATTTACCTCAGTTATTTACCTTTTTTAATGCTATACTTGCATTACGTAGTCAAAATTATTTTGCGATTCGTTGTTAGATTGCTTTTACTCCATTATTAAATGCTTAATTGCATTTTACATTTACCAATTTTAGATTTGCAAATGTGTTTTTACATCCAGTCACGGAAGAAGTGGCTCCAGGATACAAGGTCGTCGTGTACAGGTACTGGAATTTGTTCGACCTTGTTAGTAAATTATTGTCGATTTTGTCCTTTGTTTTGTGCTGATCAGTGTTGAATAATGAACTGAAGTAGAAACTGTGATTAAACACACATTGAATGAACAAAGCGAATGAACTCTGTTTTACCGAAAAAGTCAATTAAAAAATAATCACACACATTTCCACAAACTCCTATGTCCAGCAAATTTTCAACAACTAACTGTTGTCATCATCAGGCTTTTAAAGGTTCCCTGATCACATCCTGCTTCAACGTTGTTTACAAGCGCCGTTTTCGAATTCGCCGGTTAAGCGATTACCGGCGAATTCGAAAACGGTGCTTGTTTATTGTAAACAACGTTGAAGCAGGATGTGATCAGGGACTAAATCAACCTTTAAAAGCCTGATGATGACAACAGTAATTGTTGAAAATTTGCTGGACATAGGAGTAAGTGTCGAGTTTGTGGAAATGTGCATGACTTTTTGTGAATTGACTTTTTCAGAATTTCGTCATGTTCCACACTCCAAAGTACGAACTTCAGCGAAGTTTTTCGTGAGCTCCGTTTTGCTTTTAACTCGAATCTTTGGCATTTTGCTCTCTTTGTGATTCTTCTGCAGTTATGGCTGAACAATTTCTTGGGAATGGAGAATGGGACCAAAGCGAGGCTCAATGGGCTCCCGGTTTACTCGTTTTAACATGATGATAAATTGGGATTACTTTGGCAGATTGTAAAACAATTTGATGAGAATATTGTTGGAAACTGAGAGATATCTATGTAGCCTATCCATGGTTCAGTTGATTTTATACCAAAATGGTGTACCGAAATGGTTTTCGGCTTTATAACTTCTAAACCGTTAGTCCGACTGAACACAAACCGGTTACAAATAACATTTTAGACTAAATTTCTCTTAAGAACTGGTTTATACTGCGGCCGAAAGTGGTAGGAGCAGTATAGGATTTCAAGAAAACAAAAAATCAGTTTCAAGGAATAAAAAAATTTTCCATTCAATTTTTTGGAAATACAAGATGTCTGCCAAAATTGGCTTCTTCTGGTCTGTTATGTATTTAAACTTTTTTCTTAGTAGTTTAAATCAAGCCAGTATTCAAAGACCTGTGATTTCCACGTTAACTCTAGGCCCAATTTGCATTTTACTTTGTTTCGATGAAAGTGCAATTCTACGGCATTGTTTTCAGTGCAGTTTTGTAGAGATGGATATGATGATTGGATTCAACGACACGATTCCATTGTATACAATAAAGTGTAATGCAGCACAAATATACGGGTGCACAACATGATGATTGCCACCACTTTCTAACACAAATAAGCACCTTGTGCTTGTCTGATGAATTGATCGACTGCTCACTGCATGTGCCCTTGAACTTGCAGCGTTGATTAGCACAGTACTCGTGTACCTCAGTAACTGGTCCCGGAATTTTTTTATTCTCACGGCTGGTTACATTATGCTGTCTTGTTTATCATTAAAATAAATTCTTGTTTGATATCATGTTCAAACAAAGCCACATGTTGCACAAGTTTTGGAAATTGTGACGTTTGGGGGAATTACCGAATTTTGCGAAAATTATGTGCGTGTTTTCTGCTTAAATCAGTGACTGGTTGCCCATCACTTCAAGAATAATTTATAAAGTTCTTTTGGTTTAAATGTTGCGAAATTGATTTTGCAGAATTGCTGAAATTATATGTCCTTACCTTATTGTGCGATGCGAGTTTGTTTGCCGTGTAAAATCATAAAATTGCTAAAAACTCGCAACAGAAATCGTCATGGATGTATTTTAAATAATTGGATTTAAATAATATGTACCGTTAATGTTGAAATAGAACAGAAAGATTGTCACAGTCCATTATGTTTTGTTTGCACAGGCCGATGGATCTCTCTCTAATAAAAAAGAACATTGAAAATGGAGTGATCAAGACGACTGCCGAGTTCCAGAGAGATATGATGCTCATGTTTCAAAATGCGATCATGTACAACAGTTCGGACCATGACGTTTGTGCCATGGCAGGTGAAATGCAGAAAGAAGTAATGTGCCACATTCAGGCAAGTTGACATTAAAATGGTTTTTATTTATTATCTTGTGCATACCGCGGTTAAGTTAAAAGTTGAGTTGTAACCAAGAAAGGCCAAATCCTCAACTTCCGGTGATTCCCGCTTTCAACAGATGAAGAGTTATACCGTATTCTTTGTCAGAGTTTGGAACTGTATTTCGGTTGTTTTTGATTGTTCAGTGCTATGCTGCTTAGTTCTTTCTAGTGGAGTTAAAGACGTGGGAGTTTTAATCGTTGAACGTTAAGTATGAAAGTTTAATACAATGACTAATTTACGTTAGTTTATAATTTGAATAGTTTTTCGCCTCTTTCTTACAATAAATGACCTGGAATTATAACCAGCTTTGTTTCCCATAAGGTGATTAAATATTAGCAAAATAACAACAGCAGTTTTATACTTAACCTTTTGCGCATTCAGTATCCAACTATTCTTTTCAAATGCTGAACTGTTTCTAGAAAACAGATAAACTAAATTTTTCATGTGTCCTGTAAATTCTACACTTAACAACAAATACTTCAAATTTAGGTTCCTTTTTTATTTACTGAAAGCTTTGTTTTAAACCTCTATTGCACGTTGTTACGTTAAAGCAACACGCCACTTCTCGGTCAAAAAACAGAGCCTAACGCGCACCACAAGCTTCGTGAAGCTTTGTTTCGGCCTATACGGGTCCTCACTTTAGAAAGGTACAAAAAAGTAGATATGGAAAATCATACATGATGATGTGGGTGAACCCTGGTTTGCTGTATTCATTGGCGTAGGCATAGGCATTGGCAGTCTTGATGACGTCTTGGATGTTGTCGTACCTGTTCTGTCCCATTCGCTTTGCTCTCTTGGTTCATCAGAAAAGGGGAATGATGTTTCCGTTGCCACACAGCCCTATGCCACATAGCCAGTCAACTAGTGCCACATTCAAAAGTTAGCTGACCAAGCTGCATGTTTGCTCACTTGCCTGGGAGTAGTTTATTATTTCAAATAAGTTTGAATATGGCACAAACTGGGAACCATAAAAATTGAAAGACATGTGGAATATAGAAATAGCAGTCCTCTGAATACGTGGAACTTTTGAGACGATTCCCTGTCCTTCAAATATCTGGAAAGTCTACGTCACGCTGATTGCAGTCAAGTACAATAGTGCAAAATGGGCAAAATTTGTGTGTGTTTGTTAGATGAGTTATAGACTTGTCTAGTTGGTATTAAGGGTACCGTCTGTGATAAGTTGACATCTGTTTTAGTGAGCCATTATTGAATTTGTCTTCACTGTTTGCCTTTTTTCTAACCAGTCTACATAATTTACCACAATTTGTGTCCATTTGTTCATGTTTTATTAGTGTGATTTTACAATTACAAGCTGAGCTCATAATTTTTTTTAAATGTCTTTTGTAGGATTTTCTAGCGACACAGCTAATGGTTCAAACAGCTGAGGTTCCCAAGACCTTGAGGCGGGAAACGAGAGAGTTGGCCCAAAAGCGTACTTCAGAATCATTTTCCGATATCAAACAGGTATGCACTTGATCACTTGATAAAGGACTTGATCTCTACAATTGTTCCTGTTTCACTTTGAATGATACCGGGTCAATACACGATCAGGCAGTCATACATTTAAGTCCAAAGGGCAACGTAAATAGGTTTGAATCCGTATTTATTTACCTATCATGTAAGTATGACCCATGGTCATGATCATGTACATAACACTTCCGGACATAGCTTTAGCACTCAAGACGAACAAATGGTTGTTTGATGGTAAGAATAGTGTTTTTTTGCTAGCATTACATTACATTACAGATCTCTCTATTGTTTAGGACTACGAAACTATTTGTGCAGCACATGTTTCTTGACAGATTTTCGGTACAGGTGGTGCTTTAGAAAAACTTAAATTTCATTTCTTTTCTTTGTAGATGGATGACTCAAAACGATCAGGTTCGGAAAGTGAAGGAAGCAAACCAAAGAAAAGGCGGCGTGCTGCAGACGACTGAGATTCAGAGGTGGGTAGCTAACAGTTTGTGTCACAGTTTAAGGCGTGGTGTAGTAGCAACATGGTAGCAACCTTAATTTGAATTGAAAACAGCATGAAACTCGCTATATGCCATTTTTCTACATCAACTGCACTGAATTAAAGGCAACAGGAATAAGCTGAATTGAAGCTCCACATGACATGGGGGGGGGAGGCAGTGGGCTCTTCCTCCCAGAAATTTTCAAAAAGGGTGCCAAGTATGTGTAATTGTTCGGCTCCAGATGTTTGCTAACTTGGAGAAACAATGCTGGAAACATTGCGCCCCGAGTCAAGTCGAGCAATTGGCTCGTGGGCTAGCATCCACATTTGGCATCTACAGGTCTCACTCAGTCAGCGTGACAAATGAAAACCAACTCAAGATCTTCGATATTCTTGGACCCGCCTGGAAGGGGATGTAAGGACAGGTTGTAATTAAACTTTTGAATGAAACACAACCGAATCACTACAGGCACAGAACCTGAGTGGGGCTGTGGAAGCAATCGCTCTCTCTTCCACCTCCCCGTACCCTGAAACTTGTAATTTACCTACTCAATTACCACGAGCTGATAGTACTATTTTCAAAAATTACTAATTCTGCTAATTATTTACGGTATTGTTTCAAAAATGTTTCTCAATTTTTACAATTGCCTATAAAAATGGAGTGAATTGTCTTTACACATCGAATTTTTAGCAGAACAGGAGTTGGTGGGTTAAAAAGTTGTTTGTTTGCGGGTTAAAAAAAAACTAAAATAAGTTTTGCAGGAAGTTTTCAAATGCTTTAAAACTTAAAACTCCTTTTGGCCGTCCGCTCCTCACCCCCTAAAATTTATACAGTAAAACCTCTTTAATACGAACCTTAAGGGGACTGTTCTTATTAACCATAGTTCTTATAAAATGGAAGAGAGAAATTGGACTGCAACTAGAAAATAATGTAGCCTACCAGTATACTGTAGTTTCTTTTCATTCATCCTTGACCCTCACGCTTCCGCAAACTGACGAAAAACTCTTATCACTTCCCAAGATGGAGTCGACTAGCGATCAAGGTTTTGCGTGGAATGAAACAAAATTCAACGGGGGGAAGAAACCGTTACTAACAGCAAATTCGTAAAAATAAGCTGGAATTGTAAATATTTGTTCGTCTTTTCCGTACATTCGTATTAACAGAATTCGTTATAGCCATATATATTTACTGCTGACTGAGTATCTGACCAACCAAAATCTTGAAAAAAGTTCTTATTAAGCTGTGATCTAGGAAATAATGAAAGATCAACAGCAAGTAACTAGACAACTTGACCACAATTATTAAAAAGCCAGAAACCAGCGAGTACACAAATCGGTGGCTGCCGCCAAGTTTAAAAAATGCAGTCTCCATTACATATGACTATGGTGGATGAGGGAAGATTAATGAAGGCGGAGTTTTTCGATGATTGGGTATTGTGTTAAGAATATTTACGTTGTGTATTTAAGACATTATTAAAAAAATTGTTAAGCTACATATTTTCTTTCTAGGTCTTGATTCATCACTTCATCAGTTAGTGATATTATGAAGACATCTGGGCAGCGGGAAAAAAAAGAACATTTAGTTCTTGGAAGTTTTTGCCTTTTGGAGTGGACAGCCTGTATCAGATTGTTTAGTTCAGTGATGTGCAAAACTGAATCTCTATAAATTTATTTCAATTTTCACATCGAAATCGTAACATTTTCAGAGAATTTGTACCGGTAACTCTTAAATTATGAATGGGATAGTACAGATTCCTATTGGGCAGTGGTAGCCTGTGATAGATGCTGTATTTTTTTCTTTAGGTGAATGTCTTGGAAGACATTTTCATTTGTTACCCATGAACCCAACAGTTTACTACCAAGTTAGCAATTCCTTAGTAGGGGTGTGCAAAACCAAAAAATATTCGAGTCCAGTCATGCTCCGACTTAGGCTCAAGCTCGACTTGACCCGTCTTATAAAATTTAGAATATTTTGAGTTTGTCGTATGAAGCGTTGCCGAAACCAATAAAACTAATTAATTAAAAAAAAATCATCTTACAACCTTACATGTTAGGGAGTTGATTAGTTTTGAATTTATACTTTTTTGCCTAAGATCGAAACTTAGCAAAGGTTGACCGAATATTTCAAAGTGTGTTCTGTAACAAGCACTGGTACAGTCTTATATTGTAACTTGGTTGAAGAGTACCCTACAATTTTGTATTTAACTTGGCAGTTAACATTGAGCTTGAATTAAAAGTTTTGAGAAAACTCGAACTCGACTCGAAACTCGCATATTGGCCAGGTAAAATTATTGAGCTTGCACACCCCTACTCATTGCTTTCCATTTTAAAATATGACGCGTGGCAATTGAATATTTATGTTAGAATATTCTTTCAATCATGCTAAGCTTCCATGCTAGACTCCAAACGCTGTATCATGCTTCCATGTTACAAAGAAAATACGCTTTTAATTATTGGTGTAGAATTCTAGCATCCAGCCGGTACTGCTCGAAGAAAAGCGGTGCAGTATTGGGTAGTTTATTTATTTTCTTTTTAATTTTGCTGTAGTGGTTTGCTGATACATCTGGGAGAAAAACTGTTAGTCACGCATTTCTGCGGAATAGGTAAACTGATAATAAGGAAACTGATATTGATCAAGCGCCGCCTACTTTATTATCACTGTTCTATATTATACACCATGATAAGTGGAGTGGTGTGGAATGCTACAAAAGTGCTATTGGTTAGTTTGCGTGGGTGTGCACACCAGTACAAAAAAGAAACATCATGTGAAGTGCGCTGTGCGGTAAAGAGAATACACCACTGTATTCACCTTCGCTGAATATCAAGTTGTAGGTATTAACTTTGTAGCATTGTGTGTGTGTATAAAGTTGATGACATCATGGGACGGGGGGATTATACATATCGTCATCATTCATGTTTTGTAAATGTTTTGATAGCTGTAATTATAGTTCCTGTAGGATTCTTGAATTTGTAACGGTATTTGTATTTTGTGAATAACGAATAAACAGAACAATTGTTTTGATAGCTAGTGATGTCTAATACCTACCTTAGCATTGCCAACTGTATAGTGTACCTGTGTCTCATCATTTCACTTAGTTGATAGCCTGCGACCAAGCAGAACATAAATATAAAGTTTAGTCCCAGTTCAAGAGATATGAAAGGCCCCAACTAATCCTGAACAAGATTAAGAAGCACAATCTGTTGGTCAAGTGGTCAGCTTGCGGGATCGATTGCCATCACTAATCTAGGGTTACATAATTTCAGCCCGGGACTTAAAAAAATCTTTCAAAAGTTGATTGATGTGACAAACGACAAGTGACAAAGCTATTTCAACTTAACTCCTTCAGCTCAAACCAAAAGTGGGCTGCCACAAGTGTACAGAAAATCCACTTAGGTGAGACTGCGATGTTAACACACGTGTTAGTGGTAAAAGATAGTCATGATGAAACACAACACTGATTTGCACCCAAATGATAAAGGCACCGAATCCTCAATATTGATTACCGTCTTCTTCCAGAGGTAATCTTAAGTCGAAACGTGATGATGAAGGACGACTAAAAGAGTCTGCCGGATATTGAATACTGGGTGGATGATGGAATTGGAAGTAAGTCGTAATTCTATTGTAAGCCTCTTCTGGCGGTTTAGTGAGTCACAACCTTTATTTTTTCTTACATAGTTTTAACAAGACTAAATCCGATACAGAACAAGTAGCTGACGAAATAACAAGTTATTTTTGTGGTGTATCGTGTGGGTGCGATTCACAGTTTTCTGCGTTATCATGACTGACATTCCATCAACCACTCACAAGCTGCGAATTAGAGAACGATGCACGTTGCCACATTATTTATTAAGCACTACCTGGCACTGATCGTCCAAAACTTTGAAAATCCCACTGAACGAATTCAGCTGGAAGACAATTGCAAAGTCCGCTCTGATCAGTAATAGCTTCTATGTTCGGATATTAAGTAGCATCGAGCAAGTTCCCCAGCTGATAATAAACCTCTAACAGACTTCCAGTATTGAGAGTTTATAAGGTATTGTGTCATTACCCCCTGAGAACTACAAATGCTGTTCGAGGTACCAAGGTGCATAGGTCAGAGATGCAATTCAGATTGCTTCCATTGGAAGCAATCTGAATTGCATCTCTGACCTATGCACCTTGAGGAGGCTAGGGAAATATCCACTTGACTGTACTTTAATCACCCTGCTTAGTTTCTTATGAACCCTCTAACCTCACTAGGATTCATTGCTGTAGTTCATTATTATCGTGTGAGACCTTCGTTGTGGTGGCAATAGGTTAATTGGCTGAGAACACAAATTTCCCCTTCTGGTTAGGGCTATGTTTGTTTTTATCCCAGAATATCTACCCAATTAAAAATTTGTATTGTTGTCTAAATTACGTGATTTTTACTACAGTATCTGCAAAATACTAACCTTCAGTATGTGCTAAAATGGTCTCGATTTGCTTTTCTTACCTGAATTTTTTAAAACCCCTAATCGTTTTAAACCAGCATAGCAATGAGGTTAGCGATTTAGTGTGTGTGAAAAGCCAGTACCATCCCTTTAACATTGCTATTTTTGATCCAATCGTTAATTTTTATGTTAAGAGTAAAAATAAATTGTAAGGTCAGAGGTTGTTGGTTGAAATGTCCATAATTCTCTCCCCTATAAATCCATTAAGAGACTCCATTGGAGTTGGGAGCGATTTTGCGTGTTCGAAACTATAAATGATGACATGATGTCGCGAGGGAATTATTTCGGCTGCCGGCAGGACACGGCCCTCAATCTGGAGCAGCTGACAGGGCCTAAACGATCAAATTTTTGGTGGAAGTCTACGCAAACGGACACGATCTGGCCGGAGCCTAAGAGACGGCGCTGAATTGTTGCTACCGAACGTAATAAAATGCGACATTTGCTCTAAAATGCATGACCCCAATTTGTGCATAATTCACCAAAATCGACCGTTGCACAGCCCAAAGTGCATTCGTTGTTTAGGTCTTCCACGAAGTTTTCTGACCACATCCAGTCAAATGGAAAACAATAAAATGACACTTGTCTGACGGGTAAGTGCCTCTCGCGTTGGTTGCCCTTCAACTTAGATCTGTGGCAGCACTACACCAAGCAGGCACGATCGGGCAAGAGCTGGCAGTGCAGGGCAAAGCTGCTGAAAAACGAGGAAGGAGAAGCGCAACTTAAACTCTAGCATGGCCGTAGGCAATAGCAAAAAAGAATTCGCCCGTACAACCCGTGGTGTACCACCAAAAATCGGGTTTCAGCAATACATTCTCCAAGGAGAAATGTAACCCACGCCCGGGACATGGCGAATACTATAAATGTCTCAGGCGAAGTGAATTAGTCAGGTGTGCCGGGAGGCAAAACTTTGAAGTCTACTTTGCCAGCATTCCTGCTTCGTTGCGTAGTTTGATGTTTGCCGCATTTTGTTCACGCTTTGCCACCTCCATCTTTGGCTGTGGACAGCCATCGTGATCGGTTGTTGACGGGTCATTGCATAGCCGTGTCTGGTTTTACATGAAGGTAGCATCTAGTTGCTTTCATGGTGGTTCCCACCATTGACCAAACGGTCTCTGCACAGTGAGTGTTCTTCGGAAAGGCCTTCCAAACCTTGCATTTCTTTTTCTTTACTTAAGGAATTTTTTGTTTTATTTTAAATTCCTTGCTTGTTAATGGACTCGGTCGGATGAGGGTCTGTGGCTACACGAAGGTAAATTACCACGATCGGACAGCAGCCTTTTGTGCAGTGTGAGGCCAAATTGTAAAACTTTTGGAGCTTGGAAAGAAACTCTGAAAACAAAAAAAAATGGTTGTGTGAGGCTAGCGGATGCAGTAAATGACAGCCTTAGCATGTAACTTTGCCATTCGGGGGGGGGTTTCCCTGCAGCAGAGAAGAAAACCCTAGTGTTGACCAGGGCTGACCAGGATGGCTTCGCCAGCAATTCACCGCTTTCCAGCGGTAACTCACCGGCGTTGTGTCTATCTATTCGTTCAGAGCACTCCCAGGCTAGGCTGCATCACTCCTTTGGACTGCGTAACGTCAAGTTGTAACGACACCTATCGTTTGAATTTCGTGAAGGTTTGAAATTGGTCCCAAATTTATTTTTGGGGGGGAGGCGAGACGATTCTAACATTCCTGCTGGCCCTGTTATGAATTGGGCTATTTTACGGTTATTGGACACGACAAAGAATTTTTCGCCGGCTTCCATACCTGCAAAAATTGACTTTTCGGATAGAATAAAATTTTATGTTTACCATTCCATCTGACATTGCCAATGGCCTTTTCAATGGGGGGGGGGGGCGAGCCAGCCTGAAATCTTCCTTCACACCTTCTGCACCACACTGGCCACGAAATCCACTCACACTGGGGGCTCCACAACTGGCACCACCGATTCGGAAGTCTCATTAGCATCCTCGAGCAAATCATCTGGCATTGCAGAAGGGCCTACCGCCTCCAATCAACACAAACCCGTGGACGGCTCCACACTGCACACTGACTGAACTGACTCCAAAATCAACACTCCTGGGCTGCACTTACACCCGGAACAGGGAGGAGAATTTCTTACATTTCTGACAGATGAACACAAAGGGAAGTAGGGGACGATACACCGTACACGCACCACAGAACACACTTGAACACCATTTTCAATCGATCATTTTTGTTTAGTAAGTTACAATAATTTTCCATTTAGAAAAGGAACAGGCCAAAATTTTCATCCTATGTGCCCTCTTAGTATTTTTCGCACTTCACACATAAAAAAAATATTGTTTGCGGTAGTTATATGCACATTTGAAAGAATGTAACAAATTCGTACCATGCAGGAAAGCCACACCACGTAAAAAGGTGCATCAATTACACAAGTTTGACTGCATGTAACAAAATCATATCACAGGAAAGCCAACATAGAATCTCAAAAGGGCACAAATATAGGTAAAAGGTCAACGGGAGTGTCATCTATAGTGACAAACTGTACCAAAATAACGAAATATTTTTATTTCTTTGTTGAACTGTAAAAAATACAATATAATTTTCTTGTTCATGTATTTTTTATGATGGAAGGCACGTCGTGTAAATCGTAGGAATTTACCCGATGGGAGAGGGGTTGGTGGTTGGGGAGGGGGAGGAGTTGCACCTGTACTGGGCTGCAGTTTTGATCTTGGATTTTTTCTCATGCTCTTTTAAAGTTCTTTCCAATATGAATCCAAGCTTGCATGCCAGAAGCCCGTAAGACATAAAAGAAAAACTCTCGGCTGCCGGAGTTTGGCCTAGCCCCTCGTACTGGGACAAGTGTGTGTGTGGGGCGGGGGAAATCATCACAGTATCGGTCCCAGGCTTCAGTCGCCAGGCTTGATTTGATTGGGACCAAAATGCTAGCCTATACAAGAAGGAGAGCATTGGTTGTCTTTGTATCAAGCTGAAAAAGAAAGAAAATTGATCCCTGCTGGGACTCTAAAACATTCCACTTGGTAGCCAGGTCCTCTATTAGTTGTGCTACCACGGTGGAGTAGCTGTGCTTTGAAACTGTTCCAACTTTTCACATCACTGACCTAAAAGGACACAAATGTAAGACGGTACAATGATTTGCTTGTGGGCCCTACTGATTTGCCCTGCTTTGATCTTGCAGTTTATTGCATGGTTGAATTATTTCTAGTGTGGAGGACATAAAAAAAAAATGCAACCCTACTTTCCCTCCTTGTTTATGTTCGTGGCCGTCTGAGAAAGACGGCTCCACTGGAGACTAGCCGTGGTGCTGCCCCGGTAGCATCCCCTGAGTGGGAGATCCTGGGGTTCCAATACCAGTCAAGGGAAATTGTATTATTTTGTTTTTCTCAGGTTGGTGTATCTTGTGTTCTCACCAGACCGTCTTTTCGTTACCCCTCCACTTGTGCTTTACATTTTTACCCTTTGCCTTTAGCTAAAAAAAAAAAAAAAAAAAAAAAAAAACCTTCACGGCACGCAGCGCAAATATAAATAAAGTAAAGTTGTGATTTATTTATTTATTTATTTATTTATTCTTCATAAACCGTACAACTATAGGGATTGATGGGGAGCAGACGACAGAGAAAGAACTCTGTGCAATAAAGTGGCGTGCACAGGAGAGATGGGGGGGGGGGGGAGGCCAGTGCCCCTGCACTACTGCTCTCCTTGCCTTTGTATTGCCTTTTTTGCAAAAAAAAAAAATTTAAAAAACGGCCTTTCTGTGCCAGTATTTACGGCGATGCCTTGGAAGAGCTTAAAGGCCTAAAAAAAGAAGAAAAAAAGCTTGAAAAGAACAAAAGCTACTATGAAAGGGTAAAAAGATAGCCAGAAAAAGTACCTACAAAAACATGTCCAATAAAAGCGTAAAAATAAGGCCCAAAAAGAGTAAAAATACAGGCAATAAAAGGCCTAGAAAAAGTTTGTGCCCTTTAACTAAAAGTTGCCTCTGCCTATCTCGGGGGTCTGTGCACGGTACTGGTGCGATATATTTCTGTTCACTGCTGGAAGCACCGCCACATCTTTTTGAATTACCAAACCTGTCTTTAATTAAAGCTGCGAAACCCGTCTATAACGGTGTGTGGCATAGCTGTGCGTTTAACCTGTCTTGTTACGCACCCTTGGGTTTAGTGACCTACAATACTCAAAACGTTCCGAAAATGCCCCCAGGCTGAACGAGTTGACTCACAGCCTCCCTCTTGACCGGCTGTCCCGTACAACACGACGAACAAACATGTTACCATGAGCAAAATCGACCACTTTGTTCCTTTATTAGCAGCAATATGTCTTTTACAAGTTACAGGTTAGTTGCCGCATAAACCGCAGTACGATCGTAATTCACACTTGAAGCTAATTGAGTTGTTTTTCATTGGTATGTTTTAATTTTCAAAAACCAAGGCGTTTTCGGTGGACGCGCTCTCGTAGCCGAATTCAACATGGCCGGAATAATGGGCAACGTGACTGTGACACAAGAATCGCCAGACAGCAATACAACAGTTTATGTCGATCTCCTGAGTAATGACGAGCCGATCAACGCCACTTGGGGGTTGCATTTATATCCAGTTGATTATACTTCGAGTCCACTTTGTAGCAATGAAGTCGTAGGAATCAGGTGCGTTCCTCAATGTTTACTTTTCAATAACTTGTTGACGTTTGACGTTGATATTAACAATCGGCACGTTTGGGGTTTTGTGTTTGGGGAAAAATGGAAAGACTATATGCAGGTATCATTCTGTGAGATTAAAGGCAGGAGCCGGCTGGGGCTGTACCACAGGGGCTCGTCACAAAATAAGAGTAGGTCGGCAGGACGAAATGCCGGCTACTCTTATTTTGTGACGAGCCCCTGTGGGCTGTACATATCCCGCCCCTCCTTCCCTCGCGGGCGCCATCACGGGCGTAAATATTAAAAACTCTATAACGTTACTTTTTTTGCCTTTCTTTGTAATGTTGGGCCAATTACTTTAGTTTTCCACCATTCAAACTATATAGAGAAAAGCTATGATTTTCGCTACCGATTGTGTTTTCTGTACCTCTGATGGGAGGGGGGGGGGCACCCTTTGCCGATCGGGCACATTGGAAGGGCTGCATTTACGTTTTGGGCCACTTTACCTGTAAAATAATTTTTTTTTAGTTGGGTGGGGGGGGGGGTGGAGGGCGTGCTTTAAGTAACTGGTTTTTAAAAAAAAACTGAAATTTTAAAATAAAATAATTAGTTTTAGGTTACATGTGGCCCTTTTTGAATTTTTAGCAAAGAACTCTTAAGTTTGGATACCAGTGAATGGTGCCTGACAAGCAACAATGTTGAAATTACCTTTAAGTATAAGTAAGGAATGGGCCTTGTTTCTTCGAACCAAGGCCAACTGTGATAGAAACTACGAATCTAGCTACCTGGCTCCAGGCAAAGTCTCACACGAGCTGGTAATCTACACCAACTCTCATTGCTTCGATAAAAAAAAAAGTTCTGGCGGTGTTGAAATCTGAATGAACTGGTCTGGTGCCAGGAAGCGAGACCCGTAGCTCCTATCCCGTCAACTTGTGACGAGTGGTGGATTATTAAGGAAGCGTTACTTCCACAACCCAAAGAACGTGTCGGCATTTTCAACATACGTGTAGCCATAAACTGACAGGTAAATCCACAGGGACTCGTCACAAAATACAAATAGACCGGCCGGTCTATTCGTATTTTGTGACGAGTCCCTGTGGGTAAATCCTAGTTTTTATGTTTTTTTTATACATTTTTTGGAACTTATGTCACCTGTAGCAAACTAATGCTAATATAGATGAAATGGCTCAATTTTGAACTTTACTAGACATTTTACGAGGAGGAAGAAGTTTAGTAAGGGGAAGGAAAGCTTGAAGATTCAAGCAGGGAAACCTCTGATCATTGCAGGGGGCTAAGATTATGCCCTGGTCAGGCCAGAACATATCTCGTAGCCTCTGAAGGAGGCTGGTAGTCTCACACTAGGTACCATGACTGACTTGGACTTTGCTGGGGTTCATTAAATTTGTGCTACCACTTATAGCCATGATGACCATAAAGAAGGAGTGGCTATTAATGGTGGATATTTGCCAACAGAAATCTTGATTATGGCAAAAACCGATAATCCAGTTGTTTTACTTTGGTTGTTGTTCATGATAAAAACGTTCAACTTACGCTCAATAAAAAACGCCCACGGTCAATACTCAAAACTGCCCAACTAAAAACCCAAAACTGTGAGAGCTCGAGCGTCTGATGGCCTTAGCTGGCCACTACAACTGTCGACCAGCTAAGGCCGTCAGACGCTTGAGCTCTCACAGCCAATAGAGCTATCTCAATCGGCTGCGAGTCGAAATCGAAAAGTGACATCTGTCGGCATTAATTTCTGCACGTTCCAGCAAAACAATGGCGGCCTCCGTGTCGTGTTTTGGTGATGCAATAATTAAATTGTTGTATCGGACGTACGTAACGTATTCTTACCGCAGTTCTTGTGTTTAGTTATTGTGTAAGTGATCCAAAAGTAAAGCATGCATGTCAAAATGGATGTAATTGCCCTTTAATTGATGACTGGCTCCATGCATAGCACGGGCTTCCTCTAGTAAAATTATAAAAAGGTTGTGAGGGGATGGCTGTATTATGCCAGGGTCAGCTAGCGTCTATATAATTATTCTTTGTTACTGTACTTTTAAAAAAAAATTGTATTGTAAAGGATTGCCACAGTCTCTTGGGAAACTGGTAACTTAGGTCATGCAAAATAAATTAAATGTTTCTCAGGCATCTAATTCAGGCCCCCCCCCCGTGGAATGTTTTCGTTCTGTCGAATGTGCAGTGCCAAAAATCCAACAGCAATTTGAGGTCACAACCCAAGCATCTCAATGGGCTATGCTAGGTTGATGAAGCTTTACTTTACTTCGCATTTTGATCCTTATGTACAAATGCCATCAAATTATCATTAGTAATAACAAGAATTTTTGGTATTACAGGCAAGATCACAAATATTAGCACCCCCGTGGTAATAGGTATGCAGGCTAAGTGGACCTTGTGAGCGGCCTTTATTCTAGCTAGTATTACCGCAATATCACTATTTAAATGAGTGTTGATACTAACTCGAATTTTTACTAACACTGCATCCCCTTACCTACGGAGTACGGACTGAGATGTAAAGAGATGAAATTTGCAACCCTTGTTGAGTGCAGAAATTAATAGGCTTGCTGCAGGTTTTTTTTTTAACTGTTGAATATTATGGAAATGCTGATGTGAATGATTTCTTTCATTCTACCCCAATTGCGGAAACCAGAGGCCACAGCCACAACTACGGAAGGATTTTGCGAGACTTCGACATACGGAAGTACTTTTTTTGCCAACGGTGATGTGCATGCCTGGAACAACGTTTATTGTCATGCGTGTTGTCGAAGCTCGTAGCTGTAATACATGGAAAGTGCATTTGACTGTTTGACTACAACCGTTTAAGCTTGCTTTTGGCACTTCATACATTTTAATGCCTGTATTTAATTGAATGCAAGTGGTTATAATCATAATTTTGTATTCTTTCAGAGATGTGGACCTCACTTCTTTGTTCGGTCATCTCCAAGTACCAGCATCAGGCTTAGCCTGGGAAGTGACTGACAAGCGCCTTTCGTTATGGGGGGTTCACACCATTTGGGGGAAAAGTGTGGTCATTCAGTTAAAAGATGGCATTGCCTGTGCACCGTTTCTTTCGGCCGACTCATCTGAACATGTTATGGATGCTAGATTTTCCACACCTGTCGTTGGGGTGATACGTTTTGTTAAAAGTAGCACGTTTTCTGAGACATTGATCTTCACAGATTTACAGTGGACAAACATAAAAAAGCATCCTCCATCTGCTCACGAGTGGAAGCTCCTTGCCACTGATGTTCTGGACACCCGAGGGCCAGACATCCGCTGTGCAGGAGCTCTGGAACTCTTTGATCCTGGCCATCGAGACGATACCTCCTGTTCCCAGGATAAGCAAAATAACTGCAAAGCTGGAGATCTTAATCATAAACATGGGCCAGTTTATGTTGGGGGCAGCCGTTCCCAAAACCGTTTTGTGGATCTGAGTCTACCTTTGCCGGGATCTTTGAGTGCATCTAGTTCCAGAAGCCTTGTTGTTTCGCTTATGGATGCTTCCTTTCCTGATGCCGTTGTGGCCTGTGCTTTAGTCGCTTCTATTTTCCCACGCGAACTCGTGGCCATCCTCGACCGCCGGGGAATTCGTGGCGAAGTTCGAGTAAGTCAGAGTTCTCCATTAGACATTGGCTGGGTTAGAGTTGCAGTTGTTGGTGAGGTCGACCCAACAGATTCCCTTCAGATTAATCAATGGCCGGCAATCGAACGCAAAACAGCCACAGATGACCCATGCAATAAAACAGGACCCATTTTCGATCCGATGAAAGTCGGTCACGTTCAAAACACTTCTTATTCATTCGACCAGTTTCCAGCGGGTGCCCTCTCAGCAAAGCATGGTCTAAACTGGGAACTGCATGTCAGAGATCCTTATGTTCACGCAATGGGGTTGCATAGCGTTCTAGGCAGAAGTGCTGTAATCGTCGATTCTAATGGCTTTACTGTGGCTTGTGGCACCTTTGAGCCAACTCAACCCATGACGACTGCTGAAGCTATTCTGGTTCATCCTGTTGCTGGCAGGATACGTTTTCAACAAGTGGCAAGCGATTCTCGAGCAGAGACAGTCATTACCGTTGAGGGCCTTGTATACACCGATGGACATGGAAATGCAACTGATAATCACAAATGGTAAGTGTCTGCTCTCTCTGTACGTACTTCTGAATTTCAATTTGCAACTGAATATCAAACAAGTCACACAAAATCATAAATAATATTAATGAGATTTGCCGCATTAACCAAATGCTGAAAAGTATCAATATCGGTATTGAGATCAATAATACCTTCCATTTGCACACAGTGGATAGAAATCGTTTGCATATCTCAGGGAGATAATTACCTAAATTACACTACTCCTTTGACTGTTGTAGCTATGAGTACGAAGGATTTTCTGCTCTTATTAGATTTATAGATGAATAGTAAGTCTAGTTTTTCGTTGCCGTATATCTTTTTCCCCATTTTTCCAGGTTCATCCATGCCAATGCTGTTGGACGAGACTTTCTAAATTGGACGGCTCGATGTCAAAGTGCTGGTCCAATATACGACCCTTTTACCGTAGGAAAACAACAATCTTGTGGTCGCCACCAGCTTATGTGTCCAGTGGGTGATTTATCTCGCAAGACCAGTATAGTTTCTGTTGCTGCACGTCGTATTGAACCCAAGTACACGCGTTATGTTTTCACGGTTTCCAATGTCCCTCTCAGCGGGCCAGCGTCTATCATTGGACGAACTATTGTGCTTCAGGATGAACATGCCCCTGGCTTCCGGGGTGACAGAATGTCTTGCAGTGTGTAAGTATCCTTGATTGATATGCTTATGTACTTGAATAATAAATTGTTTTATTTTGGGTTAAATATAGCAAGTGTTTAGGACAAATTGTAATTACTAGCGTAAAAAAAATAGTATTTTGCTTTTTAGAGTTCCAGGCCGCTAAAAGTTAATAAAGTGGTTCTCAGGAGCACGTGTGCATGGTTTTTTTTCATCTTGTGTGGAACGTTTGTGTAAGCCAGCTTTAAAAAAACAAAAATTCCGATAGTGAGTCTACATTTTCATGAAACTCTTTCTGGAGCCAAAATTTTCTCGAGGAAGAGAATTGTGAAAAAGTTTGTTTTATAAATCAAGTAAATGAATCCACTACGTTGTCGGAGATTTTTTAGGATATCATGATTCAGGACGTAATGATTGTGGTGATGGGTTTCGTATGCTGCACGATGATGGCGTCACCACTATTGCAAAAACTGAGAATGACGAAGCTTGTGGCTATCGTTAAACATAACTTTTTCGGATGCAGCAGAATTTGTGAAGTGTTTTCGTTTTAGAATACCTTCCATTTACACACAGTGGATAGAAATAGTTTTAACGTGGTGAGTGTGGAAAAGCGTTTACGCACAATTCTAGTTAGCCGAAGCACGAAATTGCACAGGTTAGGAAGAAACCGGTTGAACGTGGTGAGTGTGGAAGGGCTTTTGTGAACAAATTTTATTTAACGCGACACACAGTTATACGCCGCAAGAAGAAACCGTTAAAAGTTTTGAATGTGGAAAGGCATCTTACAAGAAGAGCGGTTTATCGATGCATGCAATCACAGTTGGCAGAAGCTGTTTAAATGTGTTGAGTGTGGACAGGCTTTTGCTCATAAGGATTATTTAAGGCAGCACGCACCTGTAAACAGTGGGAAGAAACCCGTTGAATGTGGCGAGTGTGGAAAGCAGCTGAACTTTGTGAACAAGTTTTACTCAACGCGACACAGTTACACGCCACTGAAAGAAACCATTTAAATGTGTTGAATGTGGAAAGGCATTTTACAAGAAGAGTGGCTTTTTAATGTAATTTTGTTGTGCTGCTTTTTCACTATGTGGAAGCCACACAGTTGAATTCTTTCTGGAGAAATGCCGTTCAAATGCGACTCCTCTTTGGCTCCATTTACACGGCACACGGTCAAATTCTTTATAGAGATGAGCCGTCTTCTGTTGTGCTGCATTTTCACTTCGCTTGGGTTTCCGTGTTTGTGAACCCCACGTGTGTCCGTGCGGGGCAGTTGTTGACTCTTCTGGCCCTCATGGTTTGAGCTGCATGAAAAGTGCAGGTCGCTGGTCTCGCCGTACTGCTGTCAACGACCTCATCAAGCGGGCCCTCGTGTCTGCTGGGATTCCTGCCCAGCTGGAACCTGTTGGCCTCGACTGGGAGAATGGTAAGTGTCCGGACGGTAGCTCTTTGATCCCATGAGCAGGCGGTCGTCAGTTGGTATGGGATTTCACCTGCACCGACATCTTGGCACCGTCTTACCTTAGTCAAACTTCCTTGGAGCCTTTGAGTGCCGCCTCTGCTGCCGAAGCAAGGAAGAAAGGCAAGTATGAATACCTGGACAATCGGTATTTCTTTTGCCTGGTGGCTGTTGAGACTTTGGGGTCCTTTGATCGGGAGAGATCCATGACATCGGATCATGACATCGGTCGCAGGATTTCCAGGCCCTGATCCATGATATCGGTCGCAGGATTTCCAGGGCCACTGGAGAGAAGAGGTCGACCGCGTTCCTTCTCCAGCGTATTGGGTTGGCTGTTCAGCGGGGGAACGCCGCTTCTATCCTGAACACCATTCCTGCCAGTGCATCCCTCAACGAATACATCAGTGTGCTTTGAGTGTTTTCGTCTATTGTGTGCACATTTGTCTGGAATTTTGTTTTCATCTGTGTGTCATGCCCAGTTACAAATTTCAAAACTGTCTTTGTTGGGTCGAAAACACCTGTTTGTTGGTATTGTATTGCTGTCTTCGTTGTGTTGCCTTTGTTTGATGGTTTTTGTTTATGTTCTTTGATTCCTTTGCACTTGTTATAATGCTCTCTTGTAAATTTGATTTGTAAAAAAACCGCTTGTAGACACACACACAAAAAAAAAACATAATTCACGAAACGGAACTTTAAGTGCACTGTTACTTTCATTCTGGAGAGAAGCTGTTTAAATGTGAGTTTTATTGTGCTGCATTTTCACTACGTGGAAAACAAATGGTCGAATTTTTCCTGGCGAGAGCCGTTCAAATGCGACTCCTGCGAAGCTGCATTTTCACGGTACTCTGTCGATTACATTCTGGAGAGAAGCCATTTTAATGCGACTTGTGTAGTGCTGCATTTTCAGAAAGACGCACATATAAGTGGCACAGGCTTATTCATTCTGGAGAGAGGCCATTTAAATGCGAGTTATGTTTTGCTGCCTTTTCACGAAAAGACTAATTAAAAATTCACAGCCAAATTCATTCTGCACAGAAGCCGTCTAAATACGAGTTGTATAGTGCATTTTCACTTAAGGGAGTTTTAAAGTTACACAGCCAAATTAATTGTGGAGAGAAGCGGTTTAAATGCTAATTGTGTAGTGCAGTATTTCAGAACACATCTGAATGTGTTAGTGCTGAAAGGCTTTGGCAGCAAATTTTAATTTAATGGTGCGTGCACAGTGGAAAGACACAAAAATTATGACTGTGGAAAGTAGTAGCATGCATTGACCTCTGATAGGGCATGGTTAAATATTTGGTAATGGGCACAAGTGCTGATTGCTAGGGAATGTTCTATTTATGTAAATGAATTGTTTTTGTATAAATCAGACTGATTACTGTTTAGCAATACATTTTCTAAAAAAAATTTCAGAATTAAAGTCGTCCATCCCATCCGAGCATTGGTAAATTCCTGGCATTCAGCTGAACGACCAGTTCCTGTTTTGGGTCAAGTAGAGTTCTCACAGTTGCTTCGTGGCAGTGCTACTCGAACAAACATTGAATTAGGTGGCCTAGGAGGCATAGCATCTGTTTACGGCATTCACCAAGCCTCCGTGCCATTGGAGCTGGACTTCCCCTGTGTTGAAGATTCCGTCCAGAGACTCTTCGATCCGTTCAACGTAAGCAGATTAGCTGGACCCCGACCAGGTTTGAATTCTGTAGTTTTATTTGTTAAGACTGGTGCAGAAAAATTAAGAGGATGCGTACTGGTTAGTGTCATCTTATTCGGTCATCTACAGAAATGGGTTGAAAGCTTGAGTTTGGGTAATTGAGAGGCAGCCGCAATTATAAACCAATAGTGGACATTGGCTGTTTTTTTTCCAGACAAATGTTGAACCAGATATAATTTGCATGTTTGCTTTTTGAATTAATTTATTTTTGGTAATCCGTGCAACTGGGTACAAGTACAACATCAATATTAAAAGGGAGGAACAATCGATGTTTAATTCTAGTCAGATCTTGAAATACCGGTAACCGGCGTTGACAGTGGTAATTAAAAGCCATTAGATTACAAATTTAACACGTTACCACCATAG
Source organism: Lithobius niger (assembly GCA_023313725.1). Lineage (NCBI taxonomy): Eukaryota > Metazoa > Arthropoda > Chilopoda > Lithobiomorpha > Lithobiidae > Lithobius > Lithobius niger. The sequence goes on along the minus strand of JAHWFP010102118.1, from coordinate 35,642 downwards.
AAGCAGACAATTATGTACTGTTTCTTAAATTGTCAGCGAAAAACCGTTCCCCCTTTATCAGAAGTGCAACTGCAAAACGTTGGAAACAAAACCATCACATGTTCGGCGATCGTTAGAGCGAAACACTCAATGGCCGCTCCGACCACTTCGACCACTCTGACCACTTCTGAGCAGCCATTGAGTGTTTCCCTCTAACGATCGCCGAACATGTGACGGTTTTGTTTCCAACGTTTTGCAGTTGCACGTCAGATGAAGGGGAACGGTTTTTCGCCAAAAAATTAAGAAACATTACATAATTGTCTGCTTCTATGGTGGTAACCAGTGGCGTAACGTACAGGTAGGCTAGGTAATGCGTACGGGCCCCTGTAACTCGGGGGGCCCCCCAGGCATCAAAATATGGACACGGACAACATCATTGAAATTTTTGCACTGAGAAAAGCATGCCGAAAGTATCGCCTTACAGCCTCAAATTTCATGTTTAAAGTGCAATAAGGTATAAGCAAGTCCAAGTTCCCATTTAACAAGTGTAATAAAATATAGCTACTAAGCAAAGCTTATAATAATTCGCCAGTTAAGTAGGCTAAAAACTATAAAAAAAACTAGGCTAAAAAAACAGACATGTTTGTTTAATAAATTTTTAAAAATATTTTTCAACGAAGTAATTTTTTGGGGCTGAAAGTTGTTGGTTGTTCGGGTCAAGTTAACCAAACAATGTACAGTATGTGTATCATTTGGACCAAGACAGTCGAAAAGGTCAACGATTTTTTTTTGTGGGAGGGGAGGAGGGGGCAACAAATGGGGGAGGGCCCGACCATAAATTTTGCCTATGGGCCCAGAGACACTTTGTTACGCCACTGGTGGTAACGTGTTAAATTTCTAATCCAATTAATTCTACTATCATTTTATAGTGAGGGGTGTCAGGCAATGTGTTGTCGTTACATTACATTCTGTTCTTTTTGTTGTTGGTTGCCAGGTTATTGGTATGGTTCGCACATGAACTCTTAACACGAGTTTACAATAGTTTTGTTTGTTGCTTTAGTAACACAACTTGCATATTGTGCATTCAATGATGTTGTCGACCATCCCACACTGTACTGCTATATCGTATTAAGTTGTAGAACTAGAATCCTTTAAAATTTTAACGGATTCAGTAGTCTTACCCACCACAGGATTGACCAGGCTTGGCAAGTAAAATGACAGTTATTAAGGAGTTTAAATTGATCAAGCCGAACGTATACGAGATTTTATAGTAAGTGCTTTTGATCGGTAAATGGTTAATTTTGTTCAGACACCAACCTATCAATGTAATGATTTTAGTAGACTTTAACATTTCACTACACCATTTTTATGCTGAATCACATAAGCCTCTTTAGTGAATAAAATTACAGCATCTGCAGCAAACTTATCTCTTGGCGATAGGTTTGAGAGTAAAACATGGAGTTACATAGTTGGTTGAAACTATATATACGAGACCATACTTCACTTTCTGTTATGAACGGCACAATTCTTAACACATCGAATACTTTTGATTTAAGTGCGCAGTTAGTGACGTAGTGCAGCGTCACTAATTTAGTTACTCTGGACTTAGAACTTACTTCCGGACTCATTTGACCGATTTTTTGTACTGCAAACAGAGGAAGGCACCAGCGACGTCTATCCGATTGGGGACTTGAGTGGCAAATATGGTGACTTGAAAGATAAGGATGAATTAGTGGAAGATTTTGTCGATACTAATCTTCCTTTGCAAGGAGCCCAGAGCATTGTGGGCCGATCCGTGGTTATTAGGAAAAAGGATAGGAATGACAGGTAAGAGCCACAATTTGAGTATAGTAATTAGTAACGATTTTGTGTGCTCCCCTCAAAGTATAGTCATTGTACATGTTGTCCGTAGATGGGTATGTGGCACCATTCGTGTCGAAGAAACTGAAGGAGCTACATTAACAATGGCGATGGCATCTTTTCATCATCCTCTTGGCTACGCCAATGGATATGTGCGTTTGGTAGGTTAATAAGACTACACATACATTAATGACTGCTTATTAATTTAAAAACGTCTAGATTCATACTATGGAAAGTAGCAGACAACATTACTTACGTACGGAGGAAAATATGCAAGAACGATATAACAATTCTTGGCGAATTTTTGATAGTCTATTTGCTGTTGATGAAGAAACCTACCCGACTATCATCTTCAGGCACGTTATAAAACTCCAAACACTACCACCTATTTACAGTCCATTAGAATTCGAAATTGGCGTTAACTTGGCCTCCGATATTTACAAGGTATATACAGTGAAGGTGTGCGACGCTCATGTACTACCTCCGTTATTTTGAAGGCAGTGATTCCACTTTTTTCTCAGATGGCCTCTGAAATTAGCATCCAGTAGGAACTGGATTGAAGGATTAGACGGTCCCTGAATATTCATCAGCACGTCCTTCTCTCGGACGTGGTGTTGAATAGCCAGGGATTCGAGGCCTCTTAGGTGTGAGTCTCTGCTCGAGTTTGAAATGAGCAACGTTTCAGTTCTTTCCCAATGGATGCGGTGTGAGGTGTCCATCTGGAGTACAGCAATGCCGTTTGTATCTTTCTGGTTCCTGGTATCACTCATATGTTGTTTTATACTCGTGCCCTTACGCCCTTACATGGTAGAAAGACGATATACGAGGAGAAAGAAGAAATACGAGGAGGATGAGAAAAGACTGCAAAAAATAGTGAACACGAGAGAAGGAGTGTATCGTGTACCATGTGCTGACTGCGATGCCATCTATATTGGTGAGACACCTAAGGGCGTAAGGGCATGAGTAAAACAACATATGAGTGATACCAGGAACCAAAAAGATACAAACGACATCGCTGTACACCAGATGGACACCTCACACCGCATCCATTGGAAAGGAACTGAAACGTTGCTCATTTCAAACTCGAGCAGACTCACACGTGAGAGGCCTCGAATCCCTGGCTATTCAACACCACGTCTGAGAGAAGGCCGTGCTGATGAATATCCAGGGACCGTCTAACCCTTCAATCCAGTTCCTACTGGATGCTGATTTCAGAGGCCGTCTGAGAAAAAAGTGGAATCATGGCCTTCAAAATAACGGAGGCCAAGTTAACGCCAATTTCGAATTCTAATGGACTGTAAATAGGTGATAGTGTTTGGAGTTTTATTACGTGACTGAAGTTGATAGTCGGCTGGGTTTCTCCAACAACAGCAAATAGACTATCGAAAATTCGCCAAGAATTGTTATATCGTTCTTGCCTGTCTGGAATATTGCTTATTTTCCTCCGTACGTAAGTAATGTCGACTGCTTATTAAAAGTGAAATGTTATTTAGTTTAGCGTGCATGTATAGTATGAGATAATAGGTTATTTTGGCGAATGAATTTTGGTAACTTGTGCACTACTCCACTCTAGAGGATGCCAAAAACGGTACTAGAATCAGTTTGTGGAAGTCGCTGCGACTTTGAGATGGTTTAGAGGTGTGCTTTGCCTGGCCAAGGCCAACGTATTGAACGTAGTGCCATTGCTTTCATGTATATTACATTTAGAATTCAAATTCCAAACATTGTGAAATACCATAATAAAAAATAACAACAATGGATGATCAGTCGTTCGGAATTGATATTGTAGCCAACAATCAAGTAAGTCAATGATGGAGTGTACTCTGTTCACTGGATATCACATTCTAAGTGTCAGTTTTGATTGTGAGTTACTCTGCACATACACAGCACTGCCACGCCCTCTGGCACTCAAAGCACAACGCAGTGCACTAAACCAAACAACTCTTGCAATGACTGACCACCCACAATTTCATTCTCTCATGGTACCCTTTTTTTCCAGATCCATTTTTAACAGTTTTCTTATAAGGGCAACATTCAACCCTTGATCACAAAGACTCGATACATTTCTTTCCCAATTCCCATGCCTTTCCCCGTTTTCCAAAAAAAAAATGTAGCTAGCTAAAATTATTAATATGTTGGTAGGCTACTTTGCCCAAGTAGCCTACCAACATATTTCAAGAGTTGTGTGTCAGAGAGAGGTTTTTTTTTTTTAAATAATTCCCAAGCACTGTGTATATCTGATATTTAAAGTTGGCGTTTGCTTCTATTCTGAAAGCAATAAAAGTTAAAAATAAATAATACCAAATTTGTTCACTTTGTATTTTCAGAGTCAATTGGCTTTTTCTGATGGAAGCACTAGTGACACCTGGGTGGAAATGCAGCTGAAACATGCTGGGAAAAATAATCGTAACTTGGTACAATCAATTTTTTTTCGTAATACATACTAGCAGAACCTGGCATATACAAAAAAAATTTTTTTGATTCCCGTTAATTTCGTGATAGCAAGTACTTACTGTATTGTAATTGTAAGAATGGGTGGCATAACCAAGGACGGAATTTTTACGCGATAAAAATTTTCATTTTCCACGACGCGATCCGCGATGAACAAAATGTAAAATTACACGATAAAATCGGCTAAAGCCACGAGTGGATGTAGCAGCAAAGTAGCTAGAAGCCGGCAGTGACGTCATAACACGTGCGCATGAAAACAAAATCACTAGAACGCTCCTGTCAACGTTCCGTTCACGCGTATTCGAAAAGGCGTTTAAAAAAAAATTTCGTAAATCTCAATTTTTTTTATTAATTACTGCTGAAAAACGCAAATATACCTAAAATTAAGCGGAATTTCACGAAACATGGCATTTTCCACGGCAAACCTCAAATTCCACGAAATTCCACGATACAAAATGGAACCTAGACCTTGTAACCAACGTTTTACTCTTAGACAGAATGTGTTATTGAACATTTTTGGAAAGATGATAATTTTCCACGATCGTGGAATCGTGTAAAAACTCCGTCCTTGGGCATAACTGTGTATGTTCGTGCAGGTTTCGTAATGTAAAATCCGTTTTCGTTGTGCCAGTGTTGTCCAACAGTTAGGTAGTGAAGCCTTTCTTCTAACTGTGAGTAGTTATTTCCCGATTCAGTTAGGCTGCTACTTTAGTGTAAAGGGAACAGTTTCAACATTTATTTTTTTTGTTGTATGATACACTGAAGCTGTAAGCAGTTTGTGTTGGTTGTGTGGAATCGTAGTGCTGTAAAATGTATCATACAATCTATTCCAGACACTAAACCATGACTGGTCGGTTTACGTTAACCCTGTTGGCCAGGATGCAACTGTTCAACCACAGAGAGACAGATGCGTGGCTGCTGGTTACAAGTGGAACCCATTTTTAATTGTTGATTCCATTGAAGTAAGTAGTTTCAGACATGGCATCATAGTGCAACGTAACTAAATGCCACATACATAACATAACAAAGCAAGTACAACACCTACACAGATGCTGGTATCGGCTAATCCTTATTTTAAACCATTTTTATGAGCACTTTCAAGTTTTACTAAATTTAAGTCTTTAGCTTTTAAGTCATTTTCAAGTTATTTATGACAAACCAAAAATAAGTATAGACACTTAAAGAAAGAAATTTTACTAATGAATTCACAAAGGTGGACATTATTCACAGCATTGCCCTTCTTTAACTATTTTTTTTCAAGCAAATCGCCTTCACTGGGGCGTTGCAGTACGGTCGGTAGCAAAGGAACTAAAAAAAAAAGGTAAAAATAACATACTGCACAGGGAACTAAAAGGTAGAAATGCAATCAATCAAACGGGGAAAAATACAAAAAGTTACCATAAAGCAAACAATTTCCAATGAAAAAATATCAATGCACTTGCAATAAAATAAATAATTATAATTGTTACTATCCCAAAAATCCCAAAAATTCCCTTGACTAAAAACATCATTACCAGTACTGAGAAACAATTGAATAATTTTAAAACTACAATCTTCCTCCATCATCGCACAATTTCGTTTAGAAGACACACATTTTCCTTCAGTAGAGCCGCCCTGTCTCCCCGCTTGGCTGAACCTGGTGGTACCTCCGTGTGGAACAAAACGGTTCTAAAAACGATATGAGAATAATGGCCGCTATGCTTGCATTACATTCAGTGTTAGCGCAGCGCCCCTAGTGGGAACAAAGCTAGACTAGCGTAGAATTAGGTAGTAAATTAAACTTATGTCTTTCGGGCATTGAAAATCATAAAATAAGAGCAATTTAGCACGTACTACTGAAAGGCACTATTTTAGGATAGTAAAAACTAATTTTAATCCTTGTTAAAATTAACCTGTGCTTTTTTAAACCTTAAATTATCAGATAATAAACTGAGTGCCCCAACATGCTGGTCCACTGCATCTCATTTGTGTCATAATTTGTTGTTTTATGCATAAATCCATTTCAGTCCCAATCAGTTGGGGGCTCTACTTATTTCTCCTGTTTTCAGGACTACAGGCGTGAATGTAGTGTTTGGACTCCATTTCGATGTGCCATGGGCGATTTATCTCTGCGGTTAGACACAATTGACGTGGGAGGAGATGCCAAAAGCTTTAGTGATCCAAATCTTCCCTTGACTGGAGTGAATTCAGGTACAGTACGTAAAATCAACACTATTTAATGTTGTGAGCAAAAAATGGAATGTAATCCAATGGACGGAAATCAACCTTCCCTTCTTAAATGTGCCATAATACCCTTGCAAGCTTTTATACCTAAAATATTTTTATGTTCTTGTGTTGCAGTCATTGGACGATCTATTGTCGTATTCGACAAAAATCGAGGAGAGAAGCGATTTGCTTGTGCTAATATCAAGCGTGACCTGCAAGTAACAACAGTAGTGACAATTAAGAACCCTCAACGTTTTTCCAGGTACAGTATTGCAACCATGTTTCACGCAAGTGTCCTTCCTTTTTTTATACCAAAAAAAATTGTTTTACATTGGCTTTCGTAAAACTAAAGAAAAAAATGAAAAATGTCATCTATCAAATCCCGTGTGGCGAACCAACATGCACAGCTAGCTACATAGGAACCACGAAACAGGAACTTAATAAAAGGATTTCGTCGCACAAATCCAACCTTAAATACAAAGATGAAATCAACTCTCTTGTTCAACACCAGATAAAGATGGGGCACACCCCAGATCTTCAAAAATTTGCAAGTCATTTTTCAAGAAAATAATTTTCGTGCACAACTTAACTTAGAAACACTTTGCATCCTAACACAACGACCACCAGTCCACAATCATTAGATGCTTAATAATAAACAGTTTTTGGAATATGCACCAATCCTTCACAAATTTGGAATCGCGCATTTTTCCCACCAGGGCCATCCCACAGAAATAGCCACCACCTCCGCTCTACGAATCACTTCTTCCCTGCTTCGTTAGGGAGAGGTCGTCCCAGCTTCAGCTTTTGTGCTGACTGGGCTTCATTTTTTATCTTTTTTAACTTTTTATTTTTTACCTTTTACTGCTCTGGCTTGCTTTTCTTTAAAATGGGAAACCATTTAAGTGTATCTTGTGACTTGTAGCTTATGCTATAAAATATTTTTTACTTGACAACGGGATGATAAATCCAGAAACGTCACATTTTACTGTATACATTTGCACTTGTTGGCTTTTTAAAACGTTAAGTACTTTTAGTGCTTTGATTCTTTCAATTCTTTCAATTACATTGGCTTTGTAAGTATGTCGAGTGCTACTGCTCCTCTGAGCTAAATTATGTTGCTGTCGGTGAAGAAGATGAACGACAATTTCACTGAAAATTTAAAGAAGAACTCGTACTGTGTTCTCCTGTTTTGGTGTTGTGTTTTCTATTGTTCAAGATGTGATACTTTTTTGCCCAGAGACTAATAGGACGTGTTCGTAATTTCCAGTGCAATACGTTGCCAGTTTCGGGAAATTGTTGGTAATGTCTTATATAGCCAACATAATAATTACCTCAATAACTTTATCACACTAGAGAACATTTGAAAAAATATGGCACTAGCAATAACTGCAACAACCGCCATAAGGCTATACGCGGGCAAGTCAAACGTGTTGCCCAGATATGAAAAACAATCCATTTCCCATAATCATCAAAGTTTAGTGCATTCCAAAAGAAAATACTGTAAATCGAAAATAGTTCTTCATTTTTCACGCCCAAGTGAACTTCAAACATGCCAGGTCAACGAGGTAAATGTGTTTTTACTAACTATAAAAAGACACACAGAATAATGGGCAGTACTTTGTGATCTGTAAGATTGTATTACTAACAATAGTGCCTTACTTGTTCTAGTGCTCTTTTCATGGAGACAGCACGTGAGGCGCTGGGTGTACCGGTATGGATGATGTACGCTGATACAGAGAAGACACAACTCGTGTTGGAGAATGCTTGCGTCCAAGTTACTGTCAACTTCAGAGGTGAAGAAAAAAATAATAATTTGTCTGTCTCTTTGTTTGTCCAAACCAGGGTAGAGTATATAAGTAATGCCAACCTTACTCTGCTAGTACTAAAAAAATATGGGTGAAACTAGTACCTGCTTTCAATGAACTACCGCCGGGGGTGCCATCGTCAATGAACCTAACTTAGTAACTTTGTTATTACGCGTTGTCATGGAGATGGAAATTATTTACTGTTACTAAAAAATCATGATAAGAATACTGAATTAATCGATTAAAAATATAGATCAGCTTTGAATATTAATTTAATTTTAGGTTGAATCTGAACTGGCTGATAAGTGTTCCGTTTTTTAATCCAGCATTCAGAATTTAAATGGGGGTTGTAGCTGCAAGTGGAGCTAAGTATAATGCATGGTTTTGCGTGCCGAGAAGTGTACCACTCTGGCTGAGTTTTGTTCCTTGGTTCACATTTCTTGTAAGAAACTGAATGCTGTTTGAATTGAACACGGAACGTGTTCTTCAACTTGATGTTCCCACGCACAAGTATTTCGTCAATTTTTGAAGGTATTGTCGTATTACCATGGCTCAATTACGGTGACGATGCCGCAATTTTTTTATGTTTCTCCTCCTACGAGAGTCTGACATATGATGCCTTCTGATGTTGTTAATGGAAGCAGGTATTATTTTAACCCACGTTTTCAGAAAAGCAGCACTACTTATCTACCCTAGTCCAAAATCAGGCTCTGAAATGGCTTTTCAGATCAGATAAAACTTTGTATACACTTCAGCCTATGTGAGTGCTAGTGTTGTAGAAGTTTGCTGCCGTATCCGAGTTACATTTCTTATTTGAGGAAACACAACTTAGAAAGCGAACCTGTGCTGCATCATGCTCAATCACATCCATCACCAACAAATATAGGAGGTTTCCTTTTTTTTTCCTCATCAACCCAATGGGAGTATAATCTATAGGTAACCATGGCAGACTCCCATAGAGACCTGTAACAATGTAAAACAAGTAAATGCCATTGCAAAAAAATTGGGGATCACCAGATACGTTTTATATTGTGTTTGTAAAATTTTAGGATTCTAAGGAAAATACAAAACAGCAAGACTGGTCTGTAGTAATTTGGGAACAAAAAAATTTCCTTTCAATTCTTGCTGAATTTATTGAAGTCAAAGTTACCTCAAATTGTGACGCTCCTGTTATAATAAAATTACATATTGTATTAACACTGTTCACATGCTTTAATCTTATTATAATTAGGGATCAACCAAATTCGAACCAGATATAAAGATTCAGATTCGATTCGGATTTAGCAAAATTTGTAATCTCTACACGATTTTTCAATAACTTCGCAAATTTTTGGCCAATTTTGACATTGCAATATACCATTCGAAGCGTTTCTTACTTCCTGCAAATACTTACCTTCAGTAATATTGCTAAAACCACCTTTTTACGCTATTTACTGCTCGCTTATGAACTAAAAACTCCATTTTTTATGTTCTCCCTAAGCTTTTCTCCACTGCCGCCAGGCGGCGCTGCACGTCCTTACCGACTTCAGCGCCCCCACCAGTCCAACCGCATCACTTTTCGAGCACTCCCATCGTGGATGGTTGTGCGAGTTTTTACTGCGTGCTTCGCGAATTAACCAACGCGTATTATGGACTACAACAACGGATTTCGATGTCAAGAAGTGGATCCGACGAGCGGCTTATTGGAAAGCAGCACGGTGGGAACAGGATCGAAGCTCGGCAACGGTCGGTAGACGGTAGGCTTAACGGATACGGCCATGCCGGCGGTGTGTTTTGGTCGGCCGTCGTGGCCGAGGGCAAGATGGCGGCCGAGAATGAAGCCTTTGTGATTCGTGGTTACGGAGGCGTCGTTGCCTCCCGTTCTTCCCCGGGATGTAGTTCGTGTTGAAATATCATTTTTTTTCATGCAGATGGTGATTTGTAGAGTGAGCCAGTGGAGTTGTCACCGTCCCGCAAGGCAGGTCCGTGCCGATCCGATGGCGGGCGTTAGGTGAGTGGCCGACAGTGGCGGTAAGTTGAAAGCCAGTAGTGTTGAGAGGATGAATAGGACGACCGCTCCCGGTGGGGAAAATAGCGGTGCGGTTCCTACACTGAGTGGTAAAAAGCCGGCCACGGGCGCTGTCCGTGGTCCGACTATCCCAGCAAAAAAAAAAAAAAAAAAGTTGCAAGTGCCGCGTTTGGACATAATTGCAACGCTGGTTGAGCCGAAGGGTGCAAATTGAAGCCGGTTTTTAACCGGACCCACGCTGTCGCCACTGGCAACACGTGTGTAGCACCATCGGCGACACTCAGCAGCTACTAGACGCTGATGCAGCGGGACAAATTGTCACCGTCCTGTAGCCAGTTGTCACCAGGAAAAGTAGCTGTATGACGCTGACGCAGCGGGACACATCGTCGCCGTTCTGTA
>JAHWFP010102118.1:0-24925 GCA_023313725.1 Lithobius niger | reverse complement strand
ACACATCGTCGCCGTTCTGTAGCCAGTTGTCACCAGGGTAAGTAGCTATTATGACGCTGACGCAGCGGGACACATTGTCGCCGTTCTGTTGCCAGTTGTCACGTTAAGGGTGTCACATGTCGCCGGTGAGCATTGTGTCGCCAACGGTATGGTGAGTGTCTCCATGGGCGTTTGCCCATAGGCCTATGTGTTTATGGTATGTTAGGGTATGTTTACATTAATCGTTATTGCCTCTACATTTCTTTGGTCCTGGAATGGCAGCTGCGTTGGCTCCTGCGGTGTGCATCAAGACATGGTCTCACTGGAGTCTGGCACCTTGGACGGTTAGTACTATGGGTTTGAAGTAGGGCTCTCCCCCCTCCTTTTGCCTTTGACTGTCTTCTCTTCCTTGGGTCCTTAGGCTGAGTGGGGGGGTGAATCTGATGCCCTTTGGGGTCTGGCCGCTATATGAGGTCGCACGGGGCCACTATGCCCAATTTTTTCTTGCGAATCGCAAACAAGTTGTATTGTGTATGCATTGTTGCCTCTTAAGGTCAAACCAAAACATGTGAATGGAGCTGTAGTTTGTTCATCTGGTTCGAGTACGAGTTCCCTTGGCTTAAGTAGGAATCAGAAGGGGGACTTTAAAGTACATGTTGAAGTTATATCCAATTAAGTCGGTTTCTGTGGAAACCTGGCACTCGAGGCTCGGTCATCAGCGTAAATTGGGCCCGATACTTTTACATTACTCCAAGGTGGTACATGGATACTAGTGAGTGAAGCCTAACTCTCCTCAGTGTGAGGTCTGCAAGGTAACCAAATCGACTAGGACCAGTTTTAAGGGTATTGGTGCTTTGCAGAGTAAGAAGCCCCTCGAGCTCCTTCACATGGATGTTTGGGGCCCAAGTCGCACGGTATCCTTGGGTAATTGTAGATATGTGTATTACTTTACTTGATTATTCTCGTTATGCATGGGTGTTTCCCATCGCTAAGGAAGCGATGTGTTTCAAACGTTTGTTGACTTTCGTGCCAGGAGGGAAAGACAATTTAGCTTCAACTTTGTAAATGTTCGCACGGACCGGGGTATGGAATTTTGTGATTATATATGTAGGTTGGGTATCAGATATCAGCGAACCAATGCCTACTCACCAGCTATGGCTGGAATCGCTAGGCGATTTAACCGCACGTTGTTAGAAGGGGTACGTGCAATACTTCACGAGACGTCTCTGCCACGCAATCTTGGGCAGAATTTGTATGTACGTTCACCTACCTGAAGCATAGGTGCCCTCACTCATACTTAGGCTTTAGGGTCCCTTGTACGTTATTGTTTGTTCGAGGTGTATCAGTCAGACATTACGAAGACCTGGTGCAATGTGTTATGTACACTTCCATACGCCGGGAAGGGATACCCTTGACGTTAAAGCTGGGAGGGGGTATTCATTGGCTATGCGGTAGACAGTAGGATTTAGAGTGGAATCCCCATACTTGCTTGGTCGTTGAAACTAAACATGTAACGGTTGGTGAGGTTAAGTTATGGGGAAGGGAGGAGGTCCTTGCAGTATAGGCCTCAGAGTGTGCCCAAACCCAGTCTAAGTGCACCTACATTTAAGTATGGAAAGGGACTTAGTTCGGGTACAGAGTCAGAATCGGATGGTAATTCTAGGGTAGAAGCAGAAGATAAAACTGAGGGCCCACTAACCATTGAAGAAGTTCCTCCACGACCATTCATTCGTAGTAATAGTGTAGGCTCCTCCCCCAAATTGGCTCCTTTAGATTATCAGTATTGGTGTAGGGAAGTAGTAGTCCGTCAGACGGGGCAAAGGGTAGGTAGGTTGGATGTGTACTATCACACCCCAGATGGAATTATGTTCTGCAGTGTTAATGATGTCAAGTAATATGGTGTAGAACGGGGATGTCAGTTTGAACCACTGTTCGATTTTAGGGGTAGACGAACACCTGATTTCGGAACTGTATCCACTAGTGGGCAGGATAGTCCTGTTGATTTCAGTGATGCTGCGGCATACGTGTGTATTGTTGGGCCAATTACCTATGCAGATGCCATTGCCTCTCCTCACAAGTGTGAATGGGAACGGTCCATGGGAGACGACGTTGCATCCTTTAAGAAAAGAGGGGTACATAGAGGTTAATGTAACTATTGATATGGAAGTGGGGATGTAAATGGATATACAAGGTAGAAGAATACCGACGGAAGCGTTAGACGTTTCCGCTCCCGACTAGTAGCTCGGGGGTTTTGTCAAGCAAGCGGTGTGGATTTTGATGGAGTATTCAGCCCAGTTGTGAATTTTGTTTTAGGTTAGATTCTTTTATGTATTATTGGTATCCATTCTGAAGTGGACAAGTGTTGATTTGGATATCCAGTGTGTGGTACGTTGGATTGCACAACCTGCATGAATATCCCCAAATGATTCAAACCTAAGGTTCACCATGGTACGGTGTGGCTATTGCAAACAGCCGTATATGGTCTTCACCAAAGTGGGTGACTGTGATGGGAAGAACTTGGAAAAGCCATTAGTGATGATGGGATTTTCTCAGTTCTTGGGACTTAACCTGTGTTTATCATTTTGGTTTAGATGCAGTTTTATGTGGATGTTTTGCTTTTGTTAGCCAGAAACGAAACTCTTAGAGCAAATGTAGTAACGTTGCTTGAATCCAAGTTCGAACTCGCGTCTTTCGAAGTAAAAAAAAAAGAACAGCCACACCTATTAGGTGTTGCCTTCCTAAGAATTGATGGCATGACAGTGATTCATCAAATCTTACTTTGCACAACTCACGGAGAGGTATGACGTCGATGAGACGTGTACGGTGCGTGTGCCAGTTCATGTCTGCAGGTACTGGTGTTCAAACGAGGCGTGATGAAGATGAGACAAGTGTACATTTCCCACACAGGTCACTAGTAGGAAGTTGTTGTATGGAGCTTCTAGAACAAGGCCTGATATTCTTTTGGGTGTTATAATATTGTCCCAATATTCCTATGCCTTTACGTCCATTCATATTCGCTTATTGTTGACCATACTGCGATACTTATGTACTGTCAGTACGAAACATTATGCTATTGATCTTTCAAGTGTCACGTGATCTGAATCGTATGCATGTGTAGCTGCATCTTGGGCAGCCGATAGAGTCGACCGGCGTAGTTTCAGTGGGCACATTGTATTCTTGGGTAGCGTGCCTGTTTTGTGGGGCTGTGGCAGCAGGGTATGGTGTGCCTCAGTACAATGGAGGCGGAATTCATTGCAATGTTTCCGGCTGTAGGAGTGTTGGCCTGGCTACACAGTGCATGTCACATTCGGTATTGGCACCGTTGGCTACAACACCTTCATTGTACTGTGGCTCCCATTCTGCCATCCACTTTACTAGGTATGAGGTGAGAATCTTGAGGTCAAAGCACATTGCCATTAAATGTATGTTTTTGGGGGATTGGCTACGAAAGCTATATTTCTGGTTATATAACGTGCCGTCTGCACTAAATGGTGCAGACATGTTGTCGGAATGGCTGAACCCAGGGCGGTTGAATAGGCTATGTTCAGCGGCGTTCTTTAATTGTGACTCATAAGTAATGTTATACCTTCTGTAGCATTGTGTTTGCATGAGACGGATGGAAGAGTGTGTTGGTTGTCATAGCCTACCTATAAATGGTTCTTCCCAGCAGAGGGTTTACAGTGTTCATGTCGTTGTTTAATATGTCAAGGTAGTGTTAAAGGCCTGAAACTGAAATGTACTTTCCCCAATTCAGGAAAGAGTGTTTGGAAGCCTGGTCGGTGGTTATGCATTGTGCATGCCTGGAGAATTGTATCTGGCTGATCAAGCACTTTAGCCTAGTGGGGTGATACCTTCCGGTTTCGGACGGAGCGACCGCTCACTCGCGTTCTGGTGTTGATGTGGGCAGCAAGGGATGCAAGCTGCAGTCTTGTTGTTTACGCCGTGTTTGTTTTAAGCCATGTGGTCAAGTGTTGTACCTTTCGAAATATCGCTATTACATGTACAGTTGTACTTCAGTATTTCTTCTGGACCTGCTTTGAAACAATACGGTAATTGTAGGCTTAGGATTTCGCTGCAGTAACGCGGACATTTCTTACACTCTTGGTGCGGGACGCCGCTGGACGTAGCAGTAGCAGCGTGCTCCCTGCGCCACCCGCCCCTGTTTGTGCGTACTTCCTTGGGGGTCCCGAGTGGCCTGGGGCGGGCGGATCTGTGGTGCAAGCCATGTTGTGGCTGGCCAGGCTTTCTGGGGGTGAAGCCCGAATCGGTGTGCCTTGTTTCGGTGTGTTATTCTGGCTGTGCTCCATTACGGCAATTCTAGTGGAGCGGGCCGGTTTTCTGGGCTTGTGTGCCGTGTTCCTGAGCTAGGTTCTCAAGGATGGGGTGGAGGTACTGCCAGGCGTTGGGCTAACCCACCCGGCTGTTGGTTGGGGACCATGGGCCTCTCTCTATGGGGGCATGGCGTCGCTGGATACCTGATCCTGGTGGGTTGGTTGCCTTTTGGTTCTTTTTTTTAGTGTTTTGGTGGCAGTGTGTGTGGTTTAGTAAGCTTGTTCTCCGGGGTTCCTGGTTGGGGTGGTGATTCCCGCCTCCTGTCTGACAAATTCAGCAATATTACTGAAGGTAAGTATTTGCAGGAAGTAAGAAACGAAAATTTTAACTAATGAAAATTAGTTTTTACTTACCTAAAATACTTACCTTCAGTAAGGACCCGCCCGCCTCCCCGCAATCACTGAACCGGAGTGCCCGTGAAAAAGTGATGCGGTTGGACTGGTGGGGGCGCTGACATCGGTAAGGACGTGCAGCGCCGCCTGGCGGCAGTGGAGAAAAGCTTAGGGAGAACATAAAAAATGGAGTTTTTAGTTCATAAGCGAGCAGTAAATAGCGTAAAAAGGTGGTTTTAGCAATATTACTGAAGGTAAGTATTTTAGGTAAGTAAAAACTAATTTTCACTAGTTAAAATTTTCGTTTTTTCACCAGCTTTCCAATAGAGCTAATTTCAAATGGCTACTGTAAATTGTTCAGAAGCTATAAAGGAAAAACCAATTAACAAGTCGAAAATGTGTGCTCAAGTCTTGAAATTGCACTCAATTTACTACTCTACTCAGCTAGAGAGAAAACTTAATCTGTATAAAATGCAAAGGGATGAAACAATCAACAAAGGTTTTATTTTGGATTCGGTTAGGATCCGGTTCAGTCGCCAAATCGTGCACATTATCCGGATCCAATCCGGCTTTGGTAAAATCAGAGTCGGTCGATTCCTAATTTTTATATCATCTTTGAGCTTATCATTATGGCAACTCATGGAAAACATTCATGTTGCTTCCCTTTTAAGCACCGTACACCATTTAAGAGTTAGTCTATTGCAGACGAGGTATATTGATTGTGTACAAGTCAGTAATTTTATCATTTTTTTTTTTTTTCATTGTAGGATCTGATGTAGAACATCTCCAGCGGATGTTTACAAATCTAGTTGCTCATGGTTGGGTCGAACGGTACACGCCGAGCTCTGGTGCAAAACAACCTCGGTTTGGGTACCGACTTTGTCGAGCTGAATGTAAGTAATCTTTGCTAGCATTTGTAGTTTTTACGAAGACCTTCCTGCCTTAACCACATGCATATAACTTTTTTTTTTGTGATCTTGGAAAACTAGATGACTAATTGCTAATTTGTATTCTTTATGTATTCATCGCAATGCTATTCAACAGCACTATTGTTGGTGCTATACTGATTTAGGCGTGTAGCCATGATTTAACGTTACTCGCAGCTACTCACTAGCCACACACTAGCTTTTAAAGCAGCACTAAACTGCTATAATGAGCATGGTTTCTCATTGTTAAGTTCTTCAGTAGAAATACTACAATGGTTGTTGGCTCAATTTCTCACTTGTCTTCTAAGAAATTTACGGGCATCAGTATGTAGTACGTTGCATCAGTCTATTGCTTTATGCTTCTTAGCTTTTTATTTTTACTCACTGTCTCACAATTTTGTATGAATTTTTCATTTTAGCATTTTTTTTTTTCTATTTACAATCTCTAGTTAGCGGAGCATCGCCACTGAAGAACAGCTGGGTGACTTGGAGTCTTGCATTATTGCCTATTTTGAGATTTTTTGTCAGACAGCAAAGTTTGAATTAAATCCAACATTCAAGGGCGAAACGAATACGGTTTCAGCAAGCGAAAGAGCAGAAACGCTTGTTTGGGGCTCAAACAGTCTGTGTAGAGATCTTTGTGGGTGAGAGCTAATTGATATTAAATCCAACATTGTTATGTATGTAGTTTGTGAAAATGTTGTTACAATGTGGTGCAATGATTGCTTGTGGGTGGTCCATAGCATGTATTGGAGGCACTATACTCAGTGTAATTAATTAAGTGCGTATTTTTTTTTAAAGTTAGTATTACTGGTTGGTAGATTCATAGCACATTATTGGGAACAGGAGACAATGAGTGTTCTGAAATGTGAACCTATTCTGGATTAGCAATCTTCTTCAAGCTCTCAGAGCATTGATTTCGAATCAAAACAAGCGAAACGAAGGGAGATCATCATGTAACCAGAAAACCATCAACCTAATGAGAGCCTGATGAAGACTGCTGGAAACAGTTGAAAATTAGCTAGGTAATGAACTATCTACTGTGAAAATGGGCGTAAGCTTGCTGGAAGTTTTTACAAGGATTCATTAGTTATGTAAAGATAATGCAAATAACCCAAAGTGTGACTTGTATATGACCAGTCAGTAATCAATCTACAAAAAACAGATACTACAAGAAACTGCAATGGTTCTATGATCTCAGGGATTTTATGCGCTGTTTAAAAATCAAGGTAAAAATATGGCTGTACTTCATATATTACGCCACGTATTATTACCCTGAAAGTTCACTGTGTATTACTTAAGCTGGGGCAGTGAATGCCAGATAACAACCTACTAAATGAAGGATTAAAAAATCTTAAGTATTTAATGTTTGCAAATGTTTATATTTTTTATAGGCTAGCATGTTTTTATTTTTTATTTTATTTAGTGCAGTAAGTTTAGTGGTATATTTTTCTTATAGCAAGCTTTTAGGCCATAGAAAAAATGTTTTGGTTCTCGGGCATTTTTTACAAGTCCATAAAATCACGCGGTGACCAGGCTTTTATTTTTATTTATTTTTTATTTGTGTTTGAAACTAAGTAACCTAAAATCTTAAATTGTTTTCTTTCTGTTCGGATGGGTAAGTACATTTCTAAACTATTCCAAACTTTTCCGTCTTTAATACTTAAGTGATACTTGCTTGATAACTTTTTTGCAAGTTACCTCACCTTTCTTACGAAGTAAACGTTTCCGGGTCACTTTTTTTTATTTATCTAAAAAAAAAAAAAAGTCACCAGACAAGGCCTAAGAACTGATAATTTTTTTTTCATGGCTGTAGAAATATTGACATATATTTTAACTGGATATTTTTAAAGATGTATATACGCAATAAAAGAGAATATTTTGTGTAATAGCGTTTTTGTGTTTATTTTACGTATCTTTTTTTTTTTATTCATTAACAGAGGTAATCGAAAATACTGTTAATTCGGCAATTTTACTATGGTTGAAGTTCATATTAAGACCGTCACTTACGCAAAACCAAAAATTGTCCAAGTTAATAGCACCGACTAATAGTTCGAAGGTTAAATTAAAACTAGAACATTGCTGCTTTCAGTAGCAATGTTCAAGTTTTCATTTAACATCCAAAGTATCATTTGGTGCGATTAACTTGGCGAATGTTTTGGTGTGCTGATATAACTCCTTTGAAGGGCCGAACCATTCGGAACCTGGCAGTCCCTTTTACCAATTTTTGTTTTTGATACTGGTTTTTGGTTATTGGTTTTTGATATTGGTTAGATTATGTTAGATTATGGCAGTGCTGTGTGGGATCGTTATACCAAAAATCTGTCGGATAGTTTGGAGATGGTCCTTGCGCAGGGCTGCTAGGCTTGTTGTGGAAATTACAGTAGGGGAGACTGCATCACTAGTATCTGCAACAATTTGAAATGGCGTCGTTTGCAGGCAGACGAAGTCATCACAGATTGGTCCTTTTTTGCCGTATTTTGCATGGGAGCACCCTCCTAATAAATCCGGAAGAATTTTGCAAAACGTACAAGTTTATTGGTCGACACGACAATTCAAAGAAAGTGAAACGTTATCAGTGTAACAAGAATGTATTTGCTGGTTCTTTTTTCCCCCAAGAAAATTATTGAGTGGAATGGTCTGTCTTGTGACGCTGTGAACTCGAGTAGTGTCTTCTTTTGCATCTTTTTTGAGATCTGTTAGAAAACCATTAGTGTGTGGTCATTCTTTTTAACTGTTTTTGGTCGCCATTGTTTTGTGTTTTTGTATACATTTTGGTTATATTGATATTGCTTTTTGCCCTTTTGGGTGCTGCAATTACTTAATAAATAAATAAAAATAAATAAATATAACTTCTTTTTTCTAACTTGTATATTAGACTCAACTGAACTAGTCTGCAGATGTGTAATAATGTGCCACGTCAACAAAAGCTACCAATATTTTAGTTTTATGTCTTTGAGAGGCCGAACTATTTTCAACTTAGTGGCTTCTTTATCAGTTTTTGATTTCGTTAATTTTTTTAATTAATTTTTATTTAATTCATATCACTCCATTGTGAGGACGACCCATTTTCAACTTGGTGCCCTCTTTACCAGTTTTTGGCTTTATTTTGAAATTTTGTTTGTTTTTTGTGAAGTGGACGTGGACATATTACTTTGTTTGGCAATGTTGTTGAGTTTTGTGACGACATACTAGTGTGTGTCTAGATACGCACATCAGTACAGGGTGGTCCACAAAAAAGCTGACGACCCAAAATTTTTTTAAGTCCAACTTTTCTAGTTAGCACCCATCAAAATCAGGAGAGGACAGAAATCTTCGTTTCATTAGATTTGATTTCTGTCCTCTCCAGATTCTGAGGGGTGCTAACTAGGAAAATTGGACTTGTCATTGTCCGAACTTTGGCCACCCAATGAGAGACAATGCCGACAATACTAACAATGGCTATAACAATACTTTCTTACTTAATGCGCCCTCTTACACCATTCTGTTATCTTCCCCCCCCCCCCCAGCCATTTGTCCAATTGCATAGCTGAATGCCTTTCCACTGTCTCGGTGTCGGCCCTAAAAGTCCCTAATATTGAAACACGTTAGATACGTTCCTATTAGTTCAGTCCGAGTTTTCAGAGGGCACCACGTGTTCCATCTGGTAATATTTGCTAAATTTTCAGCCTAAATCTAAAGTAAACTAAATTAGAACTAATCTAGGCTAAATAATAATTAAATACAAGCTACTTTCGTTTAGTTTAGTTTAATTTTAAGCTAAAAACTGAGTAGAAATTCCCACATAAAACACATGGCGCCCTCTATAAACTTAGACGGAACTAATAGCATTGGATCTAAGACGTTTCAGTTGGGTCTCAGTCACAAATTCTCCTACCCAACCCTATAAATTCTTGGAATCGTTAAATAATCACCCTATGGGAATTAACATGGGTATGAGCGGACGAGAAGTAGCTAGCTAGAACACATTTCCAACGTTATTGAGGGTCAGATTTTGCATTGAAAGCCGCTTTAGCAGACATTCCTGAAGCTTTTTGGACGGCATTATTATTTTTCTCCAAGTACCTGAAACGTGCTCAACTATGCTTCAGGATATAAGACAATTGCGCTATGGCGCCGCGCTACAATGGTTTACCTCCTCAACAATTGAAGTGATATGATGTTTGTTGCCTAACTTGGCGCGACTAGCGTGTGTCTAGATACAAGTTAGAATATCAGTAAATTAATACAAGTAGTCTTAAAGGATCAAGAAACAAGGATGTGTCAATATATTGACAACAAGACAGGTTCAAGTGCCTTAAAATGTAAATCTAACGTGTTGGGCCATAGGCTTTTGATGCTACCGGCCATCATCGATTTCTCCGATGTACGGTATCAACATTACATTTACAGTGAATAAATTGAGTTTTTATTATACTATACTACGAGCCATGGCTGATTGCTGTGATGTCATCACGAGTTAGCCACTGACGAACGAGAATAGCGGATCTTTGACTGTCAGAGGGGTCTAGCCCAGTCATGTGACACGCACAGCATGGCAATCAGCCTTGGTGCGTGGTTTAAAACATCATTCAAGCCAGGGCAAATTTTGGTTTAATCCCAGACGTCCATTTGCAGGGTTCAAAGAAAAGCTGGTTGCCAACAGAGATCGCTTTTCGTTTTATCTAAAATGTAACCAAAATGGTTGGGGGGGGGGGGGGGATCAATGATTTAGTCCCGATCAACAACAAATTAAATGCCTGAGAAGTAACGAGCACAATTATTAAAGCCAAATCGAACAGCTAAAAAAATATGAATGCCACCAAGTTAACATACAGCCATCTCCATTACATAATGGGCGTGGTTAGTTAGCCATCCGTCAACTGCCGCTATCCCATAGGCTAGACGCCCTCTTACGCAGTTTTGGAGTATATTGTAATTTTCCGAGACTACCTACTTTATTATGCCACGATCAAAGAGTTTTCCTCCAGTTACTTTGGTTTGTCCCTTCCCCTGCGAATGCATCCCCCAAAACGTCCCTTCGTCGGCCTCTGACAAATACTGAACTGATTGTTTCACTGATTTTAAGGATTTTTTTTTGGGTGGGGGACGGCCGGGGAGTCTTAAATCTATTTATTATACGCTAACCCTTTTTACATTCCTTAGCTACGTGGTACCAGTTTTGCTCTGTGGATAAACAATTAAAGTGGCACTATCACCGATTGAAATGCGAATGAAAATACTGTGGCGCCATCTAGCGACATTGATATTGTTAACCTTTATAGCTTGCTCGCAGGTGCACGAGGATGAACCAAATTTTCACTCAATAATTATGGATGTCGTGGCTTGTTTGTTTCGTTAAAAGAAATGCTGTTATGCATTCCTTCGCTTGGTGCAAGCAAACGCTAGATGATACTACATAGCGCTAGACGTTGTCAGAATTCGTCTGCTTTCAATCGGTGATAGTACCACTTTAACTGGCGGTGAGTTGGGGGGGGCACTGCAAATAGTCCACCTAGTTTTCCTTGAACTAGACGTTTGAACTAGACCTTCAGCCTTGAAACAGGTTGCAAGAAGAAAGAAGAAAAAAATATCTCTTAGGTCAATGTCCGAATGCGGTCTCCATGTAATCGTATTAATTCCAAATAATATCTCACAATGCACTGAAAAGAATACGTATCTAAACCACGGCTATTATCTCTCGTGGTAACATACTTTGTCCAGTTGTTATCACAGATTCCTATCAACAGGACTATTCGTGATCACGAGGTGTTGCTTCGCGAAATGGCTGAACGCCTAGTGCGCGACCTACGAGGTTGGTTATGTACAGGCCGTGACAAAGTGTGAACGATCAATGTAAAATTCCTTTCATCGTTTGGATAATAGCCACCTGCTGGAGCCAACTTGCTGTCATGTTACGTACTGTTATGGTAATTACTATCAAGTTATGCCTAACTAGGCGCCTTGACAAGATAAATTAAGTTAAAGTTAGTGAATAGATCACAGTTTTGGCGCGGCTCGTATCCTCCCAATTTCGCGGGCCGTACACGGCAAATCTCGCGGGCCGCACCCCACGTGACTCGGAAGCAGCAGACGCCGGCGTTTCGTGGGGCGTCTGTTGGTTCTCTACGTGGGATTGACAGGGCAACACGTCAGTTGGGAACTTAGCAGAAAGTATGGCTAACCCAGAAGTGGAGAGGTAATATAATTGTGGTTTGCAGTCAATAGGGCCTTGTGTTGTGTATTTAGAAAAAATATGAAAATGTGACATTAGCTGTGATGTGACACCTTCGATCACTTACAAGTTACAGCAAGAGTGAGTGCTTACAGTTTTTTCCTTCTTGAAGAGAATCGATGTTTGGATCACTTACATTATTCCTTCTTGAAGGGAATCGATGTGATTATAGATCATGTAGGGAACACAATAGCCCAATGTTGAATGTGGTTACAGGGCTCGACACAAAATACGAGTAGCGCGTTCCAAAAAAAGAAACCCACACAAAAAAACACCACCACTTTTTTTTTGGGCTCGCGCTATTCGGTATTTTGTGCCGAGCCCCTGTGAATGTCGCAAGTGAGATAGAAGATTTAGATTTTGTTTACGAAACATTCATTTATTTACGGAAGTTGTTACCCTAGTTTAATCAATTTCATAGTTTCAAAACCCCCCGTATAAGTAACTTGTGCAGTTACAACAATGGTCCATGGAATTGTACTTCGGTATAAATATACAGGCCTCATTGTTGTAACACTGGTAGCTTACTTATGATTGATTGATTGCTTTATTGAGCCTACAGGTGTACATACCATTCGCTCACTCAACTAAACTTACTTTTACCCTAAATACTTAGGTATAAGTATTTTTAGGCAATATGTATTTTAAAATACTTATGATAAGAACCTAAAAATACTCTGACTATACACATCATGACCAACTGGACTTCATCTGCTTACAAGCGCTGCTGAGCACACCTACATCAGCAAATAACACTAGCTCACAGAAACAGGATCGGGGAACCTTTACATATTGGTGCACATTCCAACCAGGCCCACCAGTACAACGACAACAGCTTGGTGCTGGACACCATGGGGGTGCCCCTGGAGTGGAAAGAAAGAAAGGAAGGAGAGCACCAAGAGACAAGTAAACCCGCTGGAACCCCCCCCCCCCCCCCCAATTTTGCATCGCAATTATGCTACACACGTTTTTCTGGACATTTGGAGCCCTGCCATGGGTCATGGCGTGGAATATTGTTGGGTTTCAGAATTGGATTCGGTGTTCCTTTTGCGGGCCTTGTTGATAACAATGGATAAAGAGCCATAGGCTATGTAGAAGGAGTTTTACATAATTCGAAATAATTTTTACAGTGAGTTTTACAGTAATAACTGTAATGATCTATTTCGAGTTTTACCTAGGTTATGGTGTGTGTCCTCGTCTCACAGAACCAAGACTTCATAAGTGAAATCTGCCATCTTTTGTTGATGTATTTTGGTGGCTATTGAAGCCGAGTGGTGACCGGGTTCTGCCTAGATTCCTGAAGAAGTTGTTCTGGTTGGTGACTGGAAAGGGTACCATGGCCACGTCCTTGCCTTTCTGTGCTGACCAGGGTAGTGTAAGAGACTACCAATCTCATTCAGCAACTATGTGGGACATTATTTCTGAGATTGGAGGTTCTCAAATCAAAGACTTGGGTTTGCCCCTCTCTTTACTAAACCGCTCTCTTTTTCTAAATGAGACATTTTCGAAAATAAGGGGTGTAGTAAAGAGGGGGGGCACACACATGGATTCGAATCGAGAAACCTCCTATTCCAGAGATCATGTAACGTTCACGATTTAGCTGGTTCATCTTTACGAGGATTATAATCCTAAAATCAGACAATACAAAAAAAATTGCCGGTGGTTTCGTCTGTTGAGAACTAAGAGCTGTCAAAAAAATGCTTCCCATTACATGTGTAGCAAGGTTGCCAAATCAGATTGGTAGTTCTTTATTTTAACATTTTATTGTGCATTCTCTACAAAAACAAAGACACCCACCAGCACTCAAAAACGAAGAAAATGGTAGCAAAGAAAAGTAGTTAAAATTTTCAAACTAAAATTCACTCTTTGCTCAATATGTTTAGCTCCTCAGTGTCTTTTCTGTGATTATCACCATACTTTTTTCGTTTTCATTGTTATAAAACTCGACAATAAATCGGATACAGTATTGTTGTAAGTGTCACTTATTGGTACACTTTTATAGTTTCTATGCTATCCTGTCAGCGTTCATATTGTTATAAGTGTCAGAATAAGTTACTTATTGCTACACTTATAACAATGAACAATAACGCCAACCTAAATGTTTTATTACGTAGGCAGAGAGGAGGTCAGCAGGACTTTCGCTGCCAAGTTTTGACAAAAATAATTTCAAAGAGAAAAACAAAGAACAATGCCGAACGGCTTCATAAAATAACGGGCTTGTTTTGTGTAAACGCTAACACGATTCTACATTAGTTTTTCATTTTGGCAACCAACATTTTCAAGAACCTAACGGAAAATTAGATAATTTGAACTCAACATATCACACTTGCTGTGCTAAAAATGTTCAAGTAAATATTTAGTTAATGCACAAAATAAGAGTAAAGCTAGGGCCCCCCCCCCCCCACATTACATTACCTGCAGCATTAATTAATGTCCACATTATCTGCAGCATTATTTTCGACGTCATCATTATAGAAATCGATTAATGTGAAAACTCCCAAGTCAGGCTCCATATTGAGAACACAGAAGAATGGTTCGACAAAGAAACGCGCCAGCGTAGTCTCGTGGTTATTGTTGTAATAACATTGTAGCGGCCAACGATTGTTGAACGCCAGGAATTGTTGAACCAAGAAAAATGACATGAAACAACTCGAATCCATTCCACAAACGGAAAAAAAGTATTTAAAGTATGGTGATAAATTAGTTATTGGCATACTTTTGCAAGAATGGTCCCTCTATACGTGATTTATTGTGATAGTTTTGCTTCCTCGGCTCTTAGTTTTGTGAAGAACAAATCTATCACAATAAATCATGTATAGAGGGACCATTGTTGCAAAAGTATGCCAATAACCACTACTTATTCTTCATTTGCTGAAGTATGTAATGTTTGGCCCTGTAGCAGACATGCAATGTATAGGCTAGTTGCCAGTATGAATGAGTAGCATTCTATTGTAGAGAGATGTGTAAAGGGAATGGCATTGTGATTGAGGAGAAGTTAAGTCTTTTTGCAGACGTTTTTAAACTTTTTTTGAAGTTTTTGTTCTATTTTATAGCACTGTTCCTCGAAAAAATACATGAAATGTTGTGACGATTTAGAAACAGTAGCGCTGCACTTTTTCTGATGCCAGAACTCGAATGTGAATGGTCTTAAGTTTTATTCTTCGCTATTGGTTTGGCCAATTTTGGCTTAAGCTTATGGGCATGTAGAATTGTACATATTATGCTCGTGTGAACATGGACTTATGGCTCTGCAGCGAAAGCATTGCGATTAGCCTAGGTAGTATGTACATGCAGAACTAATGTCCTACAAAGATGTTGAACGTTTTGGTAAGCTCTTAGTAGCCATTTACCTTATTTAATTTATGTACTTCAAATGCATTTTAGGTTACCGTGTCCAGTAGAACCATGCTTGGACTTAAAGGCGTCTGGCTACGATGGTCTTGTCGTCGTTACTGACTCTCTTACTAAGCTGTCTGGGCCATTAGAATTTCTTCATCGTGCACTGACAAAAAGAGCTGAGGTGAGTGTTGGTAAAAAAAAAAAAAAAGTGTTTGGCTTTCAGCAATGCTGTGATAACCTCCTTAAATATATTTAAATTCTCAACATTGCAGATCGATATTGGTATTGACGGAGAAGTGTCAGTTGTGTACGTAGAAGAGTTGCCTAGTCATCGTATGATATTTTGCCCAACTGGACCACTCGGAAGGGATTATGACGACGTTCGATCCTTTAGCGATGCGGCTGAGAAAGGGATCAAGAGGTATGATTTATTTATTAATTAACAATAAAAAAAAAAAGTTGTTCTGCAGAGAATATTTTAATTTTGACGTATTTTTAATTTCTCATCGAAACAGGGCTTTAAAGGCCGGTTGCCAGGCTCCACTCCTTGTTAGAGCCCCAGATGATTCATTTTCTCAAGCTGATCTTGTGACCGTCCTGGGTGCGCTACATGCCCTTTATGTGGTAAGTGAATCTGTCGAGTAACTCTTTTTCCTTACATCACCTTATCCCGTGGTTTGATGGTAGGTTGGCTCTTTGTGGTTTTCCATCAATTGCAGTTTAATCTATAGATCTTGCACATCATCCTGATGAGAAGGTGAGTTTATGGCAGCAAAAATATTTGGCTGAAAAAAGTTATCAAAAACACGTATACCGCATTTATTATCTCCCGTATACTAAGAACTAATTAACAAATACATTTTTAAAAGCTTTGAAAATTCCATAACGGCTTCTACTCTGAAAGTTCGTCATTCCTGATAATTGATTGTTGAAAACAGATTGTTATGCACAATTTCAGAATCAAAATACTGTACCAGTATTCTTGCAAATTTTCAACAGACCGACAACGTCTGTCTTCATCAGGCCTAACCTACACAAGCTTTAAAAGCTTCTTTGTGAATTTGAGCCACCATTTTATTACAAGGCCCGGAAAAGAAAGAAAATTTGTTTCTAGAGTAGTTTTCGTCTTTAAAAATGACCAAGCCTCCAAACATTTTATTTACGTATTCTAAATTCGCCATAGTGTATTTACGTATAGGAAGTAATATCCAATTTTAAGTGTTTTGGAATGTCCATCAAGATAGCCTACGCCTGATTTCCGATTTACGTATGCATTTTACCAAAGTGATAAAGAAATCAATGGCGACAACATTGACCTAAAGATGAAGTGATGAATGGCAAAACATACTTTTACATACGGACCTAGCTGTTTCCCCTTTGCTCATCAATATTTTTTTTTGTCAACAAAGTAAAGTGTTTTGATTTACTGAATATGTAGGTTTAAAAAGAACTTATCTTAATCATGGGACTTGTGATTCCTGTAAGGCGGACTTTATAGACGAGTTTTTTTGCGTCCCGTTTGCCTTGGTTTTTCCTAACAGCATGGCAGCCATGTTGGTTGATGCCGTGGGGAACAGTTGTAGATTTATTAAAAAAATAATTGCTTATCCTAGTTTTATGTACATTTAGCTTATTTGCAAGGTCAAGCCTAATAACGTAAAAAAAAAGCACCCTCCTTAATTCTGGAACTAACTTGGCCAACACTTCCATCTACAGGATTGACGGAATGAATGGACATTAATTAAGTTGTGTACATCATTTAGTGGTAAAACTTGGTACATACTGGATTCTTTTTTTCGAAAATGCTTACGAGCTCTGTCTTAACTAACCACCCATTGTACTATTTTTGGTATTCTTCGTTAACAGCTACCATTTACCTTGAATCATGGTATCGCTGATAGAAGCCGACTGTCCCTAGTTTTTATTGTTTGGAATTACATTTTTTGAAGTGATGCATAAGGGAACACTTTCTATATTTTTCTAACTGTAGTACTACCATATTAAGCCATTAAGTCACAAAGTAGGCGATCCCCATTGTTCAACCTTAAATGGCTAGTTTGGTTTTACAATACAGCATCATGATCAAGATACCAATTGTTTATTTTAAAAATAGCCCATCGAAGCAAGAGAACATGCCCATGCGAAGAAATCTAAAGCAATCAAATTGGGCGTTTGGGGAACTGACGAAACACGACTACTGCAAATTGTAGCAACGGCCAAAAGTTTGGAGAGCGGAAGGTAAGATTAATCGTGCATTAGTCTGCTGCCATGCTGGAGTATTAGGGCAGCTTTTGAAAATCTTGACTACTGGTACAGTAGCTGTACCCAAAACAATTTTTAAAGGACAATCTTATTGAATTTCACTTGCGTATGTTACCTTTCATACATTGCCTTGTGTATATTACAACTGTGCACAAAGAGTGCAATGGGAACACGTTGCCATTTTTATTTTGAACGTGCCGAAATTATTGGCGACAGATAGCACTACTAGTTTGAAAGTTATCACCGAGTGATGTGGCATAGCCAACTAAGTGGCAGTGTCTGCCAGACGCTTGAGCTGCCCACAGCTATTCGAGTGACCTCAGCCTGCTCTTTAGTTCAACTGTTAGCGCCATCTACCACGAATAATTTTGGCACATTCCAAGCTAAAAATGACGCTTGTCGAAGCATCTTGTGGTGATGCAGTAATGAAATTGTTGCTTTTTCTAGATATGTCTGTCGTGACATTGGAGGATCTGACCCAGAGCGCATGGCTGCACCTCGAGTTGCCGAGTATGTCAAGTCCGTTTTTGAAGGAACAAGCGTAACAGTGAAGGTAATGGAAACGGAACAAGAGATTTCACAGGAGTTTCCACTTCTGGCTGCCGTCAATAGAGCAGCCAAAGGTAAGTACCCTGAAGGTCCTAGATATCTGTCGTATTAGTTGTCACGAACTTTCCTGCAAAACTTGAAGCTAGAACTGGAAAATAATTGCACATTAAACTTAAAGGGCTGGGTACCAAACAGGGATTTGTAGTATTTTTCCAACAGCTAGCACTACCACACTTCAAACTATCGCTACTAATTTACATGTGCAGAAAGCATGCCGCAAGTATCTAGCAGATAGCTGTCGTATACTAACACTGAAGTAAAGCCAGTACGAAACCTATCCAATGCAGTATGTCGCCAGAAATGACCATTAATGTAACCCTACCATAAATGGAACATAAGTAGGCCGTAAAAGAGGGCTGTTTCAGTACTGGTATCTCAAAGGATCAGTATCTCCTCTATTCACGACCCAGTAATTTGTTGGTATCGGGTTGGCAAAATGATTCGATCATTACCTTTATCTTTATGAGAATAAACAAAACCACATGTTAGATTATTTATATAATCGTAATTCGTTAGCACTTAAGCACTCGGCTGCAAATGGATTAAAAAGTCAGGACGAAGTTATTAAAGTGTACTTGTGTTCGTAGGTGTTTCAAGACATACTGCCCGAGTAATTCGATTGACCTACGTTGGGGCAGGTACCATCGACACAACCCTCATGCTGGTTGGCAAGGTGAGTCGCTGAGTCACTGACTGTTTCTGTCTATCCCTCGTGTTGAAATACGCAAATTTTGCAGTTGGACTGTACCCAATAGTATGCAACATTATGCCAATTTTAAATATTTTTTTAGGGTGTTACCTACGATACTGGTGGCGCTGACATAAAGGCTGGTGGGATTATGGCTGGTATGCATCGAGACAAATGTGGTTCGGCTGCTGTGGCTGGATTTTTTCAGGTGAGTGTTGTCGCATTATGTGGAAAGTGGAATGCATAGCTTAATTATAAATTTATTAATTTTATTGAAATTTGTGTCTTAGCCACTACAAAATGTACTACACCAAACTTCAGTTGGGCTTTGAATTGATGATTCTTCTTAATTTTTAATGTATCCTAAGTGCAACATTTGGCTTAAGTGGCCTCTTGAAATCTAGCTTTGAAGTGTGGGTGCCTAACATTCAGTGCAATGGAGCCCCCAAACAAGTGTGCCCACAGAACGACAAAAACAGGGTGGGCTGGAAAACTGAGAAAGGGAAAAATGGTACCGTACACGAAATCATGTGACACGTACATTAGGGAGAAGTCTCCACTCCATCCCTTACCGTGTTGTGAAAGAAAACTTGCATTTTAGCATTTTACACTCGGGGGAGGACTTCAGCCCCCAATAGCCCCTGATGCGGACTGGCCCAGATCCCCGGGTCCCAAATGGGGCCCACGCCCCAGGTTGTCGGCACCCCTCTCCTCCGTCAGCCAACTTCAACTTTAAAAAAATACGTAAAAAATACTGATTTATCAAATTGTGTAATTTTTAGAATCTAAATTGAATTATAAAACTACCGCGCAGCTTCGGAGTACTCGTTTGCAGGCAGTAATATATCAGGCGTATACAGTAACTGTACTGTCACACCCACGCAACGCAACGCGGCTCATTCCCAACTTGTCTGCTGCTTTTAGAAATGAGGGGCTGCACAGGTCGGCACGGTGTCACACGAGCACATAATGTGACGTCACGTAATTTGTTGATTTGATCCAGATCGATCACGTTTTCGAAAGATGAAAAAAAGTGTAAGTTGTAATATGTATGCTGTATTTAATATTTTTGAACATACAACTTTGAACTTTACGAATTTAACACTTTAGTTTGTATGACAAATAGTAAACTTCAAGTAGCGACGGTGCCCCTGGAGGTCCGGGACCTGCGCGTTTTGGCCGCCAGTCCGCCTCTGAATAGCCCTAACGTAGGGGCAGGGGCGCCCTTGGCCCCAAGCGAGCAGTAGTTTCTGCTTTTTATCTTGCTGAAACCAGTCCGGTTTTGTGCTTTTTAAGTGACCTCAGCCAACTAATGACAAAATTCAAGAATGGAATGCCTCTTATAAATTGCGCATGAAATTATTGTTCTCGGACAGCAAGCACTCGGTATTAAGACTGGAATGATGGAATCCGTACTTATATTTGTAACCTGCTGACATTTAATGGCAATTACAGCTTTTGAAAAATAAAATCTGAAGTCAGTTAAAAAAAAATTTTAAATAAAATTAGTTGCAGAGTTTTTTTTAAAAGAAAAATTCCCTTTCCAATATTTATTAAAATTCATTGAATGTTTTTTATGCAGACCCTTGCAAAATTGAACCCTCCTGGCATCAAAGTTGTTGGCGCTATGGCAATGGTTAGGAACAGCGTTGGTTCAGGTAAGAATGCTATCGTTCATGTATCGTACACTAAAGCCTTTTGTGTATAAACTTTTCGTTAATATTTCAACGTCAGTAGGTCTCAGAACGGAACCCTCAACACTGGAACCCTCGACACAGTTTTTTTTTCTGCTTTGCCGATCTTGGGGATATTCAGCTTTTAATGCAAACTGCTTGGCTTATTTCTTTTTAGTTTGTGAAAAATTTTCTTCTGAAGGAAGAAAAAGAAATTCTGGACAATTACTTTTTGGGAGCTAGTTTTTCTTAGTTTTCATTAATTTTTTAGCCCTGATACAAAATTATGAATTCTTTAAATGGTGTACATTTTAGGAAGGGCAGGAGTAGTTTAACTATCCTCAGAATACTAACCCTTAAAAATAGCTTAATACTCAATGCCCAATAATTATGAAAAAGTTCGAACACTTACTTTGAATATTATAGGCCATTAGAAAAAACGGAGCACAAATACGCAAATTCAAAGTGCAAGGGTACAAAAAATATACGCATCTCCAAAAGCAGTCCAACAGTCCAAAGTGCTGGTGGTGTTAAAACTTAGTAGACTTCTTCATCAGGCTTCTCCCTTTTCCTTGTCAGATTTGTTTTTGTCATTTTCGAAAAAACCAAAACAGGTCCGACAGGGAAAAGTTAGAAGCCTGATGAAGACAGTCAGCTAAGTTTTAACACCATCAGCACTTCAGACTGTTGAACGTTCGCGTGGAGATATATTTGATAATCATTGAACTGAGTTTGGTTGTTTGTGCTCCGTTTTTTTCTTATGCCCAATAATAGAGAAAAAAGCTCCCCACCTTTGTTGGTATTCCAGCAATGCTCCACGTCACTTTTCGATTTGGGTACAACTAATCAGCCATGTGCTAAACCTCCAAGTGGTGGAGAACCTATTCGTTGACCTATTTGCAGCCAGGGAGAACCACAATTGAAGAATTTAAACAATCCATTGCAAGTAGAAATGGTTATAGGGGCTTTAGTCATCATCCAGATCCATTTGCAAGAAAGTGTCTGACAAAACTGAGGGAAAACTATCTACCCTGCCATCTCGCTAAATAAATCTTTCGCTGACGGTATGGGAAAGTATTTAACAACTATTCGGTATTCACTGTAATGGAATAATCAACTATTCTAACATCTCCATTAGGCGTGTGTAAAAGCACAACGGGTGTTGCCCAAGAGCTACAGTTTACCGGCTTCAAAATACCTTCCCTTACCAAGTGGTTTGAGTTCAGCCTCGACCTTGCTTCTCAGGGCGTGGGCCACAGGTCAAGCATGCATGAATTTTGGTTTAGCATCTGTTTTCAGCTTAATTTATGCCTTGAAATTCTTAATAGTTCCCAAACCTGGCTTAAATAAGTCTGGGATTCTAGAAAAAACATCATTGGAAACCAATCCAACATTTTTGGGAGCAACAAATTCTTCTCTTAGAAGTTTAAACATTTATAGAATCTGGTCAGATCAAGCGTTTTGTTGTATTTATCGTGTTATGACTAATGGCACTTTAAAAACTATAAAGTTGTTGCTTTCCGAACAACCATAACCAGCCTGTAAAAATGATGTTAAATGCTAAGAACTATAGGAGTTGTTTCTGCTCTAATTCTATTGTTTTTTTTTTTAATTTTTTTTTTATTTTGATTGCAGAATCGTACGTTTCGGATGAAATCATCCTTAGTCGATCAGGAAAACGTGTGAGAATTGGAAACACTGATGCTGAAGGACGCATGGCCATGGGTGATTTGGTGTGCTTCATGCGGGAGCAGGTAATATCTACGTTAATAAACAACTACTATTATGAGTGCTCAGGAAAATCTGTCCTCAAGCCAACTTTGAGCATTTTGTTTTTGGTTTATTTCAGGCAGATAAAGAAATCAACCCTCACATCTTCACAATTGCTACGCTAACTGGTCATGCTGTACTAGCTGTAGGAGAGGGGTATTCAGTAAGTTTTTTTTTTGTCATCAGTGATGTAGGTTGATAGGTGTAAATCAATGTGAAGCTTAACATCAGCCATTTAAGTCTAGTAAGGAGAAGTGAACCATGCATTATTTGATGCAGTGTTAGTTTTTGTTCCGTGTGTTTTTCCTGTTTCACTGCATTAACTTGAACAGTTACATGCCCAAATGTAATACGGTATTTTCTAGTTAGTCCTTTTAAAACTGCACCGTCATCTTGTTTCTGCATCCAAACCCATACACTGATAAAAGGTTGACCGATTTTGATGTCAAACGGGCTGAGGGGAGGTGATGCCTCACGAAAATTCAACACAGCGTACTTATATAGGCTATACAGTATCATAAAATGTAAAGTTGGGAAGTTTAATCGTATTTAAGTGTAAAATTGCTAAATTGGTATAAACTGCAATTAACTTCACAGATAAAAATCCTTAGGATCAGTGACGGTGCCAGGGGTGGGCCATGCCCCCCCCCCCCCCCTTCCCCTCCAAATATTTCACACACATACACTCAGCCCCAAACCCCAACACTCAGGTCGCACCAGAAAATAAAATAATAAAAAAAAACTTGCAGGCTAAATTTGAAATCAAATAAAGAAACAGAACTTTTATTTTTTATTTTATTTTATTTATATATTTTTTTAGCAACTTTGCAACGTATATGTAACCTAATTTATTTTGTGTGTTTATGGCGCTTATTTTACAAATAAATTGTACTACATTGAAGTTTAGGTTACGTTCAGGTTAAATTAAACGGAATAAAAGTGCCTAATGTGGTTGCCTTGAAAAAAAATTCTTGGCCCACTCTGTTTCCAGATGTGCCCCCTGTCGGCCCACCCAAACAATTCAGTCCTGGCGCCGTCACTGCTTAAGATAAGTGCTGGTCACTACTTACTTGATCTAATAAATGTTGGACCTAGCATTTATCAAAGTAATGGAGAATTTCTCCGCTTTCTAAGATTCAATGATAATAGCTTCGTCATTCATTTGTGATAACGTGTAATAGCAGTCATGGTCCAATTGCAGATTGCAATCGACAATGGGCCAGCAAAGCAAGATAATTCTGCTCACAAGTTGCAAGCAGCTGGTGAGGGATTTGGAGACCCCTTCGAGGTGTCAACACTGCGCAGAGAGGTGAGAAAAGCTTGTTCACTAGTACAATTTATACCTGACAATATAAAATATTTGAATATGCAATGATGTTTAAAACGTGCGCACAACCACCCAGCCAGAATGTCACATAACCCAGCGATCGCATTTAAAACCTATGCACTGCCAGCCAACCTTAGCGTTTTAATTATATAGATAATGATATAAAATACACATCCAGAATCCAACTTTAAAGATGAGTCACATGGTTAAAATGCTCATTCCTTTTATTTAAGACTATCAATAACATGACAATGAAGGTTGTTCCAGCACATTCGGCAGCATTAGCATAAAAGTACTCCCGTACGTTAATCTCACGACAAACCCTCCGTAGTTTATAGCTCTATGGACTCTTGATTCCTTCAGTTGGGGTTGCATGAATGACATTTGCCCAGATCAGCACTTCCGAGGTTAGGCTCAATTTTAAAACCCTGAAGCAAGTCTCGACCTATTTTGCACTCAACAGGTCTAAGGATTTCGACGCTGGCTTTAAATTTTCCTTTGTACACGGTAATGCACCTTGTATGTGACAAGTTGGTTAAAATTAATTCTTACAACCAATTTATTATTGCAGGATTACCAAATGAACTTGCCAAAATCTGAATATGAAGATCTTCTACAGTGCAACAATTTAGCATCTTCTCGCACTCCCAGAGGACACCAATTCCCTGCTGCCTTCTTGGTGCAAGTCTCGGGGCTGGACAAAGTGAGTAAAAAGTTGTAAAACGCTTTTGAAGTATTTTGTGAGTATGAACCTAAGCTACTCAATACTCCTTTAAAGTGAACTTGTTTTCTTGGAACTATTATTCTGGAGTTATTTGTACGGTTGAAATTGGATATATGGATGTTTGGACGTCCTTACAGAATACAGTTGAACCTTGTAACGTTAGTCGCTTATAATGTCAAACTGTTCATAACGTAAATCAAAACGGATAGTACAAATATCTTTCATTATCTCACATTTATTACGATGCTTTTTATACTGTTAACTGCGATTACATTGGACTTTGTAGTCCTGCCTCCGTGTATACGATACAACTTAGCCGGACATGCTGACTGATGTGTTTCTGTTACAGCATCAAACCAGTTGAGTAGCTGAAAAGCTTAAACTTTGTAATGAGGTGGATGGAAGAAGTAGGAGGGACGATCAGAAGTCTGCGCTCTCCTCATAGTGACGAAGTCATGTCATTGAGTTCAACTTGTGATGTAACCAAAAGCAAAATGGGTTAAATAAAAAGCTCAAATGAACTATGAAATAGACGCAGGGAACGTGGAACTGCTGTTGGACAAAGCAAGGTCTAGTTATTTGTCCAAGACAGGAACACATTATTATTTTTATTTACGAAAACTATGAAAAACGTAAATTTAAAATGGAATGCATTTCAATAACCTGGACATACTGTACCTTTACAATTTAACGAGTTTGGTTATAAATAAGGATAACGGTTTAGCCGATTAACTGGTAAAAAGCTTGGCT
>JAHWFP010102117.1:11423-22579 GCA_023313725.1 Lithobius niger | reverse complement strand
TATATATATATAATACGCTTAGGTTGGGCAAGCAAATTCATCATTATCATTATGCACTACAATGAAAGTAGGGCGAGCGACCGACAATGTCCAACAAACAGATGTGGCCTGTTAACAATCGACATATTGCTTTAATAATGTTAGCTCTTAGAGCCGACTTGAAGAGGTTCAAAGTTGATTGAGTAATAATCACTGCATGCACGACCGTTGTTGGGCTTGCAGAACGGAGACACGTTCCATAACACAAATCAGCAGGGGTTCAAAGGGAGGGGGAGCAGGGATGGTGATATTCACACCACACAATAGGGGTAAGACTAGACCGGCGTATGTTACGCCGGGGGTACAGCTAGTTACCTAAAAAACTTTCAGTGCGCTTCAAACAAGCCTCTCACCCACAAGGACCAATGTTACCTAATGCCCCCTTGGCATTTAACACCCTATCAAAGTTAAAATTTCAATCAAAACACAGCTACGTAAGCCAAACCTGGTGACCACCACCAGGCACAAAAAATATTTTAAAAAGAATAAACAAAGTAATAATCTAGACAAGAATCTTAATTTCCTGCATGTCAATCTCCAGTATCCACCACAGCCTATTGCAAAAACTTTTGCAGGCCCTACCACCACTACGCGACAGCGCAAGTAAAAAAGCAACCTCCTGTTACGTTTCAACAAAACCAGCAATGTACGGACAAACCAACTTTCTCCGTTATAATCACAGTCCCAACGACATTTACAACACCGCCAGCAGTCCCCTGCCATACGAAATATCGAAAACTACAACAAAATTGTAAACGCCACTTTCAAACTTTAAAAAACAATGTCTGAGGCCATCCTCGCAAGCGCTCACCGGCAGAAGCCCGCACACAAAACCGAAAAACAAAAAAAAAAAAACAAAAAAAAATTCATAATAAGCCTAAACCGATGCAACATCCTTGAAAATTGACCACAGTCAAAAATTTTCTAACCTCAGTTCCAAACATCACCCAATACATACCGGCGAATCGTAATGGTCGGAATCAAAACACGGATCCGCCAATAATCTGGCCCTAAGCCTAATTCCACGGACGTCCAGTCCATCAAAAAAAAATTCGGGCCCCAGGCCCCTTCTCCAAACATTACAGCCCTGTAAAGTAACAAAATTCCTTCGTGCACCAAATTATCCGCCTGCGAACAAAACGTTCATTAAACCATATTTATTTGGCTTAGGCCTAACCACCACGCCGTCGGCAAACCCGACGCGCACTCAACAAACAACCAAGCCATACTCGCCACACCACGGTAATTCTTCTCGTAAACGATGTAGAAAACTCGTAGGTACACCAAACAACGAAACCATGATAATTCACTGTCCCAGACTTTCTCCAAAACCGTCGGAAAAAGAAAAAACACTAACTAAATAGCGCAGACAACAGTAAGGGTCGGCGTGACGGACCGGAAGTGATGTGAGAATGAAGAGACGGGGATTGTGATTGGTTGTTTTTTGAACACGGGTCGGTGGTAAATGGCGTTATCCCATCAGTAGAACCGATAGTGAGGATATGCTGGAGAATGAGTTGATGTGATGTGCTGGAAGGAAGTGTTGAAGGAGTTCGCTGACGAAAAGGTCTGAAAGCCGGGGTGCGCCATTGGTTATTGCGGGGCTTTCGTTTATTTCCTTAGGAAGACCAGCAACTGCGGGTAACCAGGGGTTGAGATGGTGTTGTAGGATTCTCCTCTGCCGGGGTTTGAAGTTTTGACCCGCAAGAACTGGTTGGTGTTTCAATGGCTCCAGTTCAAACTTATGTCATCTTGCTGGTTAGAGTTTTGACGATTGTTTCGTTGAGGCCAGTTGTTTCCGTTACGATGGAAGAAGGGCTTGAGATTTTGGGTTTGTTTTCTTTCGGCTTTCGGTTGATGTCAAGATGGGGAGCGAGTATGGGAATGAGCCCGCGAAAGAGTGTGTCCGTCTCGTCGATGGGTTAATTCCGTAGTTCATGTCTGATGGAATCCTTGAGGTTGTTTGCAGAATTCAGTGTGAAATTAAACATTACTTTCGTGAGCCAGTCGAAGGAGTGATAAGTGGCGAAAGATGCCTACTTCACGTCGGCTTGATTAAGTTGAAAGTTTCACGCAAATTACGTTGGTGGCGGTGCTTAAACGTCATCCTGGGATGCGGCAAAAAGGCCGAGATGGAAAATTTTGTCGTTGTCCTTTAAGACGGAGGAGGGAACTTCAACTTTCTTGGAGATTCGTAGTCCAGTTCCAAAATCCATTTTGACTTCGGCAGTTAAGAACTCAGCTTGAGGATAGGTTTCGAAATAAGGTGGATTTGCAGAGCTCTTGCCGAAAGTCCGAAAGAACCATGTTTCGCGGCCAGGCCGGGGGTTCCAGTTCCTCCAACGGTTCAGTTCCAACGTTTCACCTTTGCTGGGGAGCATTCCTCCATTGCGAAGGAGCGTTCTGATTGTGCTAAAACTGTGCGGCATTTGAGATTGCGGTCACGAAGGCCAAAAACGAAGCCGATGGAAAGTCCCCTGTTCTTGAGTGATTCAGCATCAGACGTGCAGGGCTTATAAAGAACACAGTCCAGGACGACGTCTTCGATGGTTTTAAGAAGTACCGAAAGAGGGATGCTGGAAGTGTCTTGACCGTCGTCTAGATCTTCATCAAAATGGGTACGACGCGAGTCTTTGTCTTGGCTGTGATACGAAGTGAGGTTGGACGAACGGTTTGAGTTATGAAGGTCGGAGTTGAGGGCAGATGCCGTATCCAGGTAACTGTTGGAGTCGGGAAATGCCGGCTAGGAACACTGAGGAGTGGTGGGTGGAGAGCGGCAGCAAGGCGGAGTTGATGGCCGCCGAAGGACGGAATGCGATGAAGAAAAATGTTTGCTGAAGGAAGAGCAGCAACACAGTTACGATGTGGCCGAAAGAGGCGACTTGCAGCATTTGCGTGAGAAATTGGATGAGATGCCGTGATCCAATCCATCAAGTAGGGAGCGTTATGCGAGGAAGCACGTGGCGGTAGCTAAGGCTGACGCTTCTCGTACTTGAAATCATTGACAGCTCATTCCATGAAGGCGTGGATTTGTGACGAGGGGAGAGAGGCTCAACAGAAGGGGGTGGCAGGATGGTTCGAAAGCGGGCTGCGAGAACAGTTAGATGAACGTGTCGGAAGATTGAGCTGAGTGAAGGCGGAGAGCTTGTTGTAGCCACTTTTGTCTTGCCTTTGTCTTTGGCCAAAGTTTTCCGGAGGACGAAAGATTTCTTCCATCGCTGGCTGTAGTGGATCGGTGAGTCGGACGCTGCAACCGGTGGATTAGATGCTGACGAGAAGAGGTGCAACAGAAAGCGATGACGAGTTTGACGGTGATGCTTCTTCGGCGACTGGTCTTTCGGGGTCCCTTTTGGTCTTCCCATGGCGAAAGAATCTTCAGCTGCTGTAGAGACGTGAAACAAAAGACGTCGGGAAAGACGGAGTGATGTTCACACGGTGAAATCTAGAGGAAAAAAAGATGGCCTCCAGCCATGACTCGTCGCTTTTATGGAGAGGACTGTGCTCGCACATGCTTTCTTGGGTCACGCAGCTAAATGGTTCTGAACCTGAAAACTTCTAGGGAAAGACAGCATTCTGACGAGGAACAGTAAAATTAACACGTAACGTATATTTCCAAACGGCACACGGAAATTCGTTCTACCAGCATTTTAAGGGGTTGTTCGCTTGTTCCACCAATGTGTTTAATACTTTATTTTCGGTGTACTGTTTTGCATCTGGCCACTTAGCTGCCCAGAAAGAATTTTTCTTTTGGCTAGTAAGGCTATACTCCCCCATCGCAACACACTTCACATTATTAAGAGCAGCTAAATGTAGATAGCTAATACTGTTACCTGTCCATGAGAGCATCCTCCAGAAGTGGAGAGACGGCATAGATATAGTCTTTACCCATTTCACCAATGTATTCAAACAAGAACGATAGTGACTTTAGTACGCCATTTTGGACGTTCAGCTCAGGAACTCGATATTCGTTCATAAGCGCTGGCAGGACCGTGAATGGCGAACACGTCTCGGCCACGATAGCAATAGCGACTGTCGTACACACCCGGTTTTGTCTTTCTTGTACTTTCAGATTGTTTAGCAGTGTGGCTAAAACATCGTGGGGCCTGCAATCAAAAGACTTCATTTAGTTTGCCATTTTGGGTTGTCAAAGCTGCATGCACAAAGGTGACGATCACTTACCCAATTGCCTTTGCAATGTAGCCAAAGGTGTTGACTGTTGCCCGGCGAATAGCCTTTTTGTGAGCTTTTAGCAATTCGAGGAGCTCAAAACAGATTCGCATCCACTCCCGAGCGGAAACAAACTCGGGTCCGCGATCCGCAATTCGCCCAACAAGATCAATGCAATTTTCTTGTACTTTCTCGTGCCTGAAACAAAGCAAGCAATCTTATTAAATAAAAGGTTTACTTTACCAAACCTGTAAGAAACTGGCCAATCCCAAATTCCGATTAACCGAATAACTCTAGTATATGTACTCTAAAATCATTTTAATGATTGCAACACTGAAGCAGTTGGAGCTGGCCTGGTAACAGTGAGCATGTCGTAAGCAAACGTATTTTAATAACAGTCGAACAGCAAATACTACCATATCCTTTGTACTAGCAAGAAATTACGGCAAAGAATTTGACCATTCCATTTTGAGTGATAAAAATACAATTGTAACCAAATGACGCTCAAATTCAAAATGTCAATACTCCCAAGTAATGTCAATTTTCGATACGCAATATCCTAAAAAATAATTATTTACAGTCCTATCTTCATCAGACAGCAAGAAACGGTGTGAACTAGAGTCTACATAATTGTACGCAATCTTCTAGATAGACAGAATGCAGTCGGGACGATTCAAACATGGCCCATCTGCGGCCCAGTGTATCTAAGACACCATGATCATCTCTAAGCTTATTAAAAATAAATTCCATAAGCCAATCAAGTCAAAGATCCACTGAAGGTTTGTAACAAATTCTGGTAGACTTAATTGCCTTATACAGGATGGTCCACAAAAAATTGTACAACCTGAAGATTATAAGTCCAAGTTTTTTGTTGTTTTTTTACCTTACGTGCCTAAACGACGACATATTGTCGGTCTTTAGACAAGTCAAAGTGGCTGGATGAACGATATATCATCGCTCAGTTCTAAGCCCTGTTAAAAAAAATAAAATAAATCCAACTGCGTACATCGGAGATGTAATCTCGATTGAATTAGATATTTTGGAACGTATATTTTCGGTTAATTTTAATTAATTTAATTCAATATCATCTTTTATTACCTTAATTGATGCTATTGTTGGCATCGTCGCCAAAATTGATGTAAAATTGCGTTTGTTTGCTGATAATAGCCCTTGGTTCAAATGATCATATCTCCAGCTCAACGCGTAGCCACCATCTTGGTCGCATTCAAGAGGGGAATCCCAATTTACTTGGTCGCGGAAATTGAGGTCAACTCCTACGTCACTGCCTGTAGTCCTCGAATGAAATGTGCAGTTTTAACAAGCTTTGTTTAAACTCTTTGGGATCGCGAGCACTGATTAGTTCGTTCGCGGCATTAGTGACGTCACGCGAAGCGAGTGAAGGTCGCATCCATCGGCGCTAGCTCGAGCGCATCACTTGCGGGTAGCCGGTCACGACGGCGTCTGCGAAGAATTGGGAGTGAACTTTCAACGATCGTGAATATTGAGGAAGTACAGCAACTTTAAACTATTTTTAGGGTAATAAAACAAAATAATGATTTCGGAACTACAGTAAAACCTCGATTATCCGAACTAATTGGGACCAAGGGTAGTTCGGATAATCGAAAATTCGGATAATCCGATTAATGTTAATAAACCAGCCGTACTGCATGCAAGGGAAAAATTACAGGCAAAACCGGTATTATTTACCAATAAACAACCTTTATTCATATTTTTGAAGATTGCCATTCAGTTAAGTAATTGATTGCGATTGAACTATTTTGCTAATAAATAGTTTAATCGATTAAACTAAAATGGTACTGTACCGTAAATAATAAAAAAAAATAATAAAAATAAAATTCTTATGAACGATCAACGTTGATTTGGTATAAATCATTCTATGCAGGCAGTAATTCTTGCGGTAGGTCTAATCATAATATATTTTTATACCTGAATTAGTATTTTTACGTCGTCAAAACTAACGCGAAATTGCTTCTGTGTGATGAAAATTGCGCTTGGTTTAAGCGAACGGAGGCTAATTCGTTAAACAAGCATCGTTCGGCCGCCATCTTGTCGCGTTTGCAATCTGGGAATCTCGCGGAAATCCCCTTTCCTGCTGCCACCAACGTTACTGCCTTTTCCTCAAGTGCTCCGTTTCAAAAGCTGTTGGCTTGTTCTGTAGTATCGCGATTCGCGAGCTCCGATTGGTTCATTTGTGGCACGTGGCATTGGGGCCAGTCATAATATGACGTCACGCGAAGTGAGTCATGGTCGCCTCATTGGAACTAGCGTGAGCGCATTCTTTGTGAATGGCCGGCTAGGAGACAACGATGGCGGATCGCGACAGATTGCGGGAGCGCTACCGATGATCGGCATTATTTGAGGCCATGTAACAACTTTACTTGCACAGTAATAAAAATATTAAAAAAAAGATTTCGGAGTTGGTAAAAAATACTGTGGAAGAACAACCAGTGGCTGTTAGCATTCCAAGATTGCCTGTGTTCAGCAAATATTGATATTTTCTTTAGGCCTACTCGGAGCTCGGAGTTTGCCAGTTTTCTTAGCCAAGGGCAGTTCGGATAATCAGGGTGTTCGGATAATCGGGGTTCGGATAACTGAGGTTTTACTGTAATAATAGGCATTGTGATGGAAGAAAATCCAGGGGATGTTATCATTCCGAGTACTGCAAGTTGAAATTTTCGTTAGCGCTTTTACGTAGTCGAACTTCAGGAATTATTTTGATAATGAAAACGTACGACGATGGTCGCAATTATATTTCTGCTCAATAATTTACAATATAATAATTACGTCTGCGAATATACTCCTAGCCCGCTTGGTTTTTTTTTATTACAGTTTGTTTTCGTGAGTCATGCGACTTATTCATGGTGGCCATTTTTTCGCGATAGGCATTCTCGAGCGAACCTTTGAAAAATTATGTACGCCTGAAAGGGTAGGTAGAAATTAAGAAATGTCGTAGCGCTTACTTTGAAATACGGGTATCATCTTCGTAGCAATCGTTAACGCACAATTTCAAATAAATAAAAGATATCAGCACAGTATCTTCAACAATTTGCTGAAGATGTTGTGCCGATATCTTTTATTTGAAATTGTACGTTAACAATTGCTACGAAGATAGGTAGAAATCAACATAATCGTAATGAAGCGTTGGCTTCCATACAGACACCAACACACTAATTTTTCTACTGCAGTTATTACTGTTCTTGTTGAGATTTTAGTTAATTTGATGCAAACTACTCCCACAAACAGTAGAATTAATAGCTAGGAGGCTCATTATAAAGTACTAAATGATACTGGGCACAGACGTACGATATCTGCTCCCAAAATTAACTTTCTGTTTCAAGACCTCTTCGATACGACCATTTTTTTTAAACCATTTCAGGCCTGCCGTAGCAAAATGATAACGGCTGCAAGATGACCGAGAAACAAGTAAGTCCCAACTCGCACTGCAAGCTTTGTAAGGGGTCCCGGGGACCCCGAGCAAAGCAGCCAGCATCCCAGTGGTCAGCGTCCTCGTATCCAAACCAAGTGTGCGACGGTTTGAATCCCGCCACTGACCCAACTACCATATAGGATTTTTAAAAAAAATAGATAAATAATAACCGTAATTAATTTGGGCTTGAAAGAGAAGCGACAACATATAGTCTTCTCAAAACAGCTCCTAAAAAGTCTGCAACGATATATCGTTCGCTCAGTTCTAAACCCTGTTGCATGAAAGAGGTATAATTCCGATTTAATTAGGTATTTTGGAACGTACATTTTTGGTTAATATAACTCAATATCGTCTTTTTATTACCTTAATCTATGTTAATGTCGGCATCAGTGCCAAAATTGACGTGAAATTAAGTTTTGTTTGCTGAAAATAGCCCTTAGTTCAAACGATTATATCTCCGGAACAACGCAACGTACAGCCGCCATCTTGGTCGTGTTCGAGACAGGGGATTCCCAATTTTCCAAACAGCGAAAAATGAGGTCATTAACGCCTACATCACTGCATGTATTCCTCGAAAGAAATGTGCCTTTGTTGAAGCTCTTCGGCATCGCG
Organism: Lithobius niger; assembly: GCA_023313725.1. Lineage (NCBI taxonomy): Eukaryota > Metazoa > Arthropoda > Chilopoda > Lithobiomorpha > Lithobiidae > Lithobius > Lithobius niger. Next base: position 14,313 of record JAHWFP010102117.1, on the reverse strand, counting down.
AACTATCTTGAGCTCTGATTGGTTCGTTTACGGCACATGACCCTTCAGCCGTTCACTAGTGATGTCACGTGAAGCGAGTCTAGGTTTTATCCCCTGGCGCTAATAGGAGCGCGTTCGCTGGTAGCCGGTATGATGGCTGTGTCTTACGGAGAATTGGAGTGAGCTTTCAATGACCGCGAATATCGGGGAAATAAAGCAACTTTAAACTATTTCTAAGGTAATAAAACATACAAAAAAGATTTCGGAAGTAATAACAGGCGTTGTGGAGGAAGAATATACAGTGGATGTTATCATTCCGAGTACTGTTGTTGAAATTTCGTTAGCGCTGTTTACGTTGTCGAACTTCCGGATTTTTTTAATAATGAAAACATAGGACGATGGTCCCAATTAAATTCTGATCAATAATTTACAATATGATGATTACGTCTTGCGATTTTTTTGTACTTTTAGACCGCGTAGTTCTTTTATTAAAATTTATTTTCATGAGGCATACAACTTGTTCATGGCAGCCATGATTTTACCATAGGTTTTTTTTAGCAGGAAAATGAAAAATGGTGTTCGGACTCAAAACAGTTAAGCTAAAGATAGTTTTTCTGATACAATCGAATTTCAATACCAACTTTTAATTTTCGATTCCACTACAGATATGTAGGTAGTATCAGATTTTGATAGTTTCGCACACCCCTGCTTGTAAGTCCAAATGACGATATATTGTCTGGCTCAATTCTAAGCCGTGTTTGTCATGAAAAGCTACCACTCACATGCAATAGAGATACAATTCAAACTGAAACATGTATTTTGTATTTATTCAATACAATGTCAATGATAGTGTATAGAGGTCTCGCCTTAGGTATGACATGTCCGAATGATAAGTCATGTACTCCAACTTGTCCTGCCAAGTTGCATTGTAGTAATAAGGGAAAATACGAATGCAGGGAACCACAAAGTGCAAATAATAAGCAAATTTAACGTAACAAATAGGGAAACATGCGATTTTGACCATTCTTTCTACGGACATGGAAATCATCAAACAAGATTTAACTGAAAAACGTTTAAAAAAATTATTCTTGAAGCGGTAGGAAAACGTAGCAAATATAATCGACAACTAGCCACTGGAAAGAAATTTCGGGAGCAGTCATTATCAACGTTAAGTTGAACAATGCTGATGGTTCAAGGCTTCCCTAAGTGAGCAGTCAATTATCACCAACTGCGTATGTGGTGTCTTTATGTAAAGATGGTTTGGCCGGAATCATGGTGTGCACCTATATTTTAGTGCTCCGTTGGAGCTTTTGTTATAAATTGTGTTAACATACAAAACAACGGAATCTCGCTATCGAATTCAACCCCCGAATCCATCACGGCAAAACTGGACTGAAATCCAGCAAAATTTTACCTTCATCACAACTAAACGAGCCGCAAAATAAGGCCTAACATTACTGCGGATATTGCATGTCCTTAGTTCTTTCAACTTTTGATTAACGTGAAACAAGATTTAACTGCATTCCAATCAATGTCAATGAAACTCCTTGGGAATAATAAAGACAAGATCCAAGTATATTTGCTGCAAGGTTTCCAGCTTAAAAGGCAATATAGAGTTAACCCTTCTAACGCCAGCCAGCCAGACAATGATCATCTGCTAGCCCAAACCAGCCAGTTTTTCGCAGTGCAAGAAATGATTGCATGTCTTCATTAAAATTCATGTACAGTAAAACCTCAGTTATCCGAACCCCGATTATCCGAACACCCTGATGATCCGAACTGCCCTTGGCCAAGAAAACCGCCAAACTCCGACCTCCGAGTAGGCCTAAAGAAAATATCAATACTTACTGAACCCGGTCAATCTTGGAATGCTAACAGCAACTGGTTATTCTTCCACAGTATTTTTTACCAACTCCGAAATCTTTTTTTTAATATTTTTATTACCGGGCAAGTAAAGTTGTTACATGGCCTCAAATATTGCCGATCGTCGATAGCGCTCCCGCAATCTGTCGCGATCCGCCATCGTTGTCTCCTAGCCGGCCATTCACAAAGAACGCGCTCACGCTAGTTCCAATGAGGCGACCTTGACTCGCTTCGCGTGACGTCATATTATGACTGGCCCCAATGCCACGTGCTACAAATGAACCAATCGGAGCTCGCGAGACGCGATACTACAGAATGCGCTAACGGCTTTTGAAACGGAGCAGTTAATTGGAGGAAAAGGCAGTGACGTTGATGGCAGCGGGAAAGGGGATTTCCCCGGGATTCCCAGATTGAAAACGCGATAAGATGGCGGCCGAACGATACTTGTTTAATGAATTAGCCTCCGTTCGCTTGAACCAAGCGCTATTTTTATCACACCGAAGCAATTTCACGTTAGTTTTGACGATGTAAAAATACTAATTCAGGTATAAATATATATTATGATTAGGCCTACCGCAAGAATTACTGCCTGCATAGAATGATTTATACCAAATCGACGTTGATCGTTCATAAGGATTTTATTTTTATTTTTTTATTGTTATTTACGGCACAGTACCATTTTAGTTTAATCGATGAAACTATTTATTAGCAAAATAGTACAATTGAAATCAATTACTTAACTGAATGGCAATCTTCAAAATATGAATAAAGGATGTTTATAGGTAAATAATACCGGTTTTGCCTGTAATTTTTCCCTTGCATGCAGTACGACTGGTTTATTAACATTAGTCGGATTATCCGAATTTTCGATTATCCGAACTACCCTTGGTCCCAATTAGTTCGGATAATCGAGGTTTTACTGTAACTCCCTTTAAAAACGGTGTAGAGGCTTCACTTTTTTTAACAGCTCGTAATACTTAGGCCTTAACCCGAATATTCACAGAAAAAAATTAAGGCAAATTAAGGGGGGGTGGGGGGGGGGGGGGGG
>JAHWFP010102116.1:15356-29436 GCA_023313725.1 Lithobius niger | reverse complement strand
TCAACTACTGGCACCACCTCATGCGCTACTTCTTCACGGGCTGCCCTGAGATGACTGCAGAGATCACTTGGATCCCTATATCCACCACAAGAATCGCAGGAAATGGCGACGCAGGCGCGCCGGAAGTGCCCACGCTTCCTGCAACGCAGGCAGAGGGGTGCTCGCTCAGCAACCACCATCAAGGCCGGAACACCACGCACCAGAAAAACGTCCGGAATGTCAACATCCGTCTTAAATGGCCTCAAACGAAATCGAACTTGCCGCACCAAAGTGTTACATACCCGGTTGGCCTCTTATGAACAACTTCTCGAACTGGTGAGACTCTAAGGAGGCAAATGCACCAATGGCTTGCGCAACATCTTCCACAGGCACTCCTCCTGGCAATCAATGAATTCGTGCATCAATCACCTGGTCGTGGAGGTCAACCACTTCAACTCGGTGACCGTTGATCGAAAGCCCTGCAGCAGCCAGCCGCCTCTTAGCTACTGCCGAAGCGAAAATGAATTCAAACACCGTGCCGGAGCGCAGCGTCCCCACCGTTTCCACTTCACCTTTCCCAACAATCCCCTCAACATGAAGAAAAATCTGAGTGAGAGGATATGGCCTCCCTTGATCAGCACACAACAGCACCAACGACCTCGTCATGTCCACAGATTTCAAGCTACCCTTGTACAATCTCTGGAGGGCAGTCAACCTCTGGGATTGGTTTTGCTCACCAGGAACATGAACTCTTTCTTCATCTTGTTCTTGCTCAGATTCTTCAGAATCAATTGGATCCTTACGAATATTGCTCTGACCAGCAACTGTGGAAAACAATTTCTTCACCACTGTAACAACTTCCTCATCATGGACACTGCTCATGACCCCTTGTTGCCCCCCATGACTCAATGCCTGTCCGCCATCTTTTCTGCCTAGCCCAGCCACCAGACCAACTGCAGTGTTGACACCAAATCGTCTAACATCGGCATCAGAAATACCACGAAGAGACGCCTCCTTCATCACTAAAGCAAAAGTTTCATCACCTACGACGCCAGTGTTTAATTCACTGGAGGTAATCACCTTCTTTGTAATAAGAGCACACAGAAGATTATCAACGTACTCCGCCATTGCTAGTGAGCCGCCATCTGCCAACAATTACACTCTAACAATTACGCTCTAATAATTAAGCTCCAACAACAATAAAACGTCTACTTGGCGGCTTACCAAAAATGTGAAAACACTGTATATCTTTAAAATGATGCAAAAATATATTTCTAAAATCGAACAAATTAACAAACTTTTTTCCTGTGCTAGGATAAATTTGCGAAGAGTAAATCGCACCGAATAATACTTTGGACGTTAAATGAAAACTTGAAGATCGCTACCGGTAGTAGCAATCTTCTAGTTTTCATTTAACCTTCGAACTATTAGTAGGTGCGATTAACTTGGCTAATAGCATTAACCTTGGCGGCCTTTCTCTGGTTTAATGATATCACTACTTTGAAAGGCCGACCCTTCACTAGTGTACTAGTCACCAGTAACACAAATCAACGTTATTGACGACACTTTCTCTCCATGAAGGACACGTTCCCACATTTTCGTGTTGAGTTTTTTTTTGTTACTGGACCCAAGACACCTGATTCAAACGATTTGCAAAGATTTCTACCGCATGGGGAATTTACACCAATATGCTGAAATCACGTATAAGTTGGTTTCAGTTAAAAGCCACAGTCTGCTAGTGCGCCGCCATCTGACAACAATTACACTCTAACAATTATGCTCTAACAATTAAGCTCCAACAACATAAAACGTCTACTTGGCCGCGACACACTAGCGTGTGTCTAGATATATGATTGGTAAAGCACAACAGCACTTAAACAGACGCAAATTTCTCAGTTGTACATTTGGTTATTTCAATTAAAAATTATCAATTTTTATCCACGTACATTTTAACAAGTTAAGTGAAACTTCAGTCGTATATAACCCTTTTTTTTACGGCACACTTGACGTTTTTGTTTGTAATCCGTGTACCTTTTTTACAGCTACGGCATCGCGCTACAAAGGTTTATGCATGCAGTCGATTGTTGCTGGCCACTTTGAAACAATTCATCTCAGCTCTGAAATCTTGAATCTGCGAAATAAATACGACTTTCTATCGTTTCTAGTGGCCAATTTCGAGGCACGTTACTTAGTTTGGTTTAGAACTATAGCTGAAACACGGATTCTTTCATTTCATTTCATTTATTTCCCAGGAGCCCTGGTCCGAAACCGCACGCTCCTAAGTACAAATGCTACAAATCAAATCAACAAGATAACTTCAGATTCAGGTTGATTTTCTAAAGGCCCTTGAAGCCATACACTCACCCTATTACCTAGTCACTGCCCTTCAACAATCAACCTTGTAACAAAGACATAACACATGCACGAAGAATGAAACTGGCGTTTGCTGAGTGGCAAAGTTCCCTAATTATAACAATGTAAAACAATGGTAATAACAATGTAACTCCAGAATAGCTCGACCAATTAAAAAAGTGGTCTCTGTGAGGATGAAGCCCAAAGAAATTTCGGCTTAGATCATGTTTCAGATTTTAGGTAGGTGCAGTAGTTTTTTCTGAAACCGTGTCACACAAGAACAATAACAACAACAACACCAACAAGAAGTGAACAGTTTTCAAATTTTCGTTTGGCTCCCTACGTTTACTCTTGCACGGAAATTGATAAAGGTTGGCATAAATATACCTTTCATACATATCTACTATCTGGCCAAGTTTGGTGGAAATATATTGAATAGGAACGGAGAAATTAATAGTTTTAGTTTTGCTGGAAGGAGGACTTCAATGGTAATCTTACATTATAAACCAAAGTCTCATAGCAGAAATGAAGCAACCGCAACGACGACCCCCGGAAGGGGAACAATGAAAACGTGCGAGTGTGTCAATTCTTTGGCTTGAAGTTGAAACTGGGACGTTGTTGCCCTGAAAAGAACGTTGTTGCCCTGAAATTGGCACATTGTTGCCTCAACTAACAATTTGTTGTGCGCGGTCATCGCAAAGGCATGTCTTAAATGACGTCACGCACGAAAGAAACGTATTTTTCACATGGTACAGATCGCTCAAGCCAAAGCGATAAACAGGGAGTGGGGAGGAGGGCCTGGACGATAAATGCCCGTGTGTGGGGCAGTACGTCTGTTAGCCCTGCTCTTTAGAGAAAAAAAAGAGATTGGGAAGGTGGTGGTGGGGGGAAGGGAGCAATGCGTCTGTTACCATTAAACGACGCCATGCACAGTTATTTTTCACACAGCACGGATGCACAGTGGCTTTGTTTTAAATACAGACCATAGCAATTTTGTTGCGCCAAATCTCGCCGACTGGGGTAGGGAAGGGGAGAGGAAGGACCAGTATTTAATTCAACTACGAGTAGCAAAGGGGAGGTAGGGAAGTAGATGGACGGGAAGCTGTATAGGAAGGGAACGGAGAAGGGAGGGAGAAGATGGGAGAAAAAAGGCAGGAGAGATTGGAGGGAGCGGATGGAGGAAAGGGAGAGTAATACAGGAATAAAAACTGCCCAGCAGAGTGTACGTTTAGACAACAGTGAGAGAAAACTGGGAAACAACCACGGGCGAAACAAAACCCTGGGCGAAGCCGGGTAGGACTGCTAGTCATATATATATGAATATGACAAATCATGACAACCTCAGCATTGAGCGACTTCATTAAAATAAACAATATACAAGTAAAAAGAACCTAAACCTTATCTGACCGAAACAGGCAAGCATTAGGCAACCATTCGACCTGCTTGTATATATAGCCTATATCCATGCGACATGCGAGTGACGGACGACGAGCCCCTGTCTACCGGTACAGGTCGAGTACAAGGAATCCCATACCAATATACCGGTACAGGATCCTTTTTTACCCTGAGATGAAAGCTAAGCCAGCTTTGGTTTAACCGGCTTGATTTAGAACTATAAGGGCCGCGTTTTTGAAAAATTTCAGTTTTGTGGCTTCGTCAGTAAAAATATTTTAGTGTTTTTTTTATTTTTTTAGACTTTTTATTTGGGTTTTAGGAAACAACCTGAGAACGACTCAAGCTATTGAATTAAAAATTAATTCACATCATTCGGTAGCTCACGAAAAGACTTAAAAAGGGAACCATAATACTTGAACGTCAAAATCGGTGCATTTTTTTAAACCAAAATATCGAAAAAAAAATTGCATTTTACCGATATTGCTTGCCGATACCTTTACTCTTCGTATTGGTGTAAGTGCAGTTCGGTAACGATAAACAACATTTCAAGGTTAGCACAGGCAACAAACAGTCCTTTCTCAGACCTTGGCCTTGAAAACATAAATTGGTGGGAAGGAAGGTCAAGCCGTCTACCAGTCCACGGTCTAGGCGGCTGCCAGTGTCAGGGAATATTTTTCGACCAGATGGTCGAACACTGGCTTTCACTGCAGTCCCCAGATGCTACGACGGAAGCATGTTTACTTGTCTCCTTAGCTGCAGCTTCGTTTCGTTTATCTTCTGGGAAATGAGGCCATGTGCCTTTAATTCAAGTGCTGAGATAAATTGATACGTATTTTGTTTGGAAGGTGGCTTCCATTCTTTTCACCTTGAAGAAAAGAAAGAAAGGAAAAAAACTGAGAAAAGAAAGGAGAAAAGAAAGTAGGAAAGAAAAACAAAAACAAAGTAAAGAAAGCCAAAAGTCAAAAGAAAGTAAAAAGTAATAATAAAAAAGCAAAAAAAGGAAAGAAGGAAAATAAAGCGAAGTAAGGAAAAGAAAGAGAAAAAATGAAGGGCAGGGAAAGAAAGGAAAAGGAAAGAAAGGTAACGAAAAAAAAAGAAAGGAGAAAAATAAGTAAAGAAAGGAAAATAGATTAAAGAAAGGCAAAAAGGAAAAGAAAGTAAAGAAAGGGGGAAAAAGGAAAAGGAAAAGAAACAAAAAAAAGGAAATAACGGAGGAGAAAAGAAAAGAAAGGAAAAGAAGGTAAAAAATCGGGGGAAAAAGGAAATGAAATAAAGGAAAAGATAGGGAAACGGGAGAAGAATGTAAAGCAGGAAAAAGAAAGTAAAGAAAAGGTAATATCAGACGAAAGCTTTGGAGCACGTCTCCCGTCTATTTATAAAATGATTTCTGTTCTCGGGAAGAGTAACAAATGTTTTTCTTTTCCGTTCTTTAATTTTCCTTTCCTTTCTTTTCCTTTCTTTCGTTTCCTTTCTTTTCCATTCTTTACTCTCTTTGCTGGGTTACACCACCACGAGACTGACTCTTTCGTTGAGTCCACTAACGCTTAGAAATTGAAGAATAAGATCCGTGGCATGGGAATTTGTGCTGCTCTTTATTTCCTGGAACAATTTCGTCGTAAAAAGGCGAATTCTGATTGCTTCTGCAACGAGATTACGATTAAGTTTCGCGACAATAAAATATTAATTGGTTTTTAGTCACGTGATGGCGAAGCAACGCGCACCAATCTATTGACGTCTTTATGGCCTCGAGAAATATGCAAATGAAATGTATTGGACGAGCGAATCTGTCTCACGCGATCTGCGTTTGGCAGACACATCATAAATGGGGAATTGGATTTTTTATTTTTTTTTGGCTTATTGGATTTTGTTCTCTTCTCAACCTGCGTAACTTTGTTAACTGTTTTTGAGACCGTTCTGCGGAGGTGATTTGAAATCCTGGGGACGTTTCACGAAGGTTACGAGCTGTTGGCATCATTAACGACGTCATCGAATTTGAGACGCAGCTACCTTTGACGAAATTTTGATGTCGCAAGTTGTTCGAATGGAGTGCGTCGGAGTAAAGTTTGATGCGGGTGGACGTAAAATTGTCTCAAAATTCGCGTAACTTTTTTCACTTTTAATGAGTTTAAGGCTGGCTTTCTCTAACTCTTTGAGTTCCTAACTAAGGCCAAGTCTTGAGTTTCAAAACTTCACTGCCGTGGGTGTTAGGTAAGTAACTCGTTAGTAAGTCGAACTCTTGAGTGCCGTAGGTGAAAAGCAAGTAACTCCTAAGTAAGTCCAACTCTTGAGTTTCAAAACTTCAGTGCCATGGGTGTAAAATAAGTAACTCGTAAGTAAATCCAACTCTTTCCTTTCAAAACTTCACTTTCAAAACTTCATGTTAAGTGAAAGAAGCATCACCATTATGACAGTTATTTTTTGCCGCATGAGGGAGGAAACCGGAGTACCCGAAGGAAACCCTCCTGCAACGGGCGGGAAACAACCGGAGAAAAACCCGTACATATACACTTCTCATCACCAGGATCGAACCTGGTCTGTACGAAGCCAGAGATGTACAGTTGGGACCAGGACGCCTATCGAATCTGACGTCCCAGTGTTCGAAGCTACCCGTACTACCCGTGAGAGAGACAATTTTGCTAGGACACTCCCATCAGAAATTCCTAGGTTCTTTTACATGCCACAATCGACATGAGCACGAGACATCACAGGGCCCTTCTCTTCCAGAAGGTGCCAGGGGTGGCTGAGGTCAGACTCGAACCCGGGATCTCTGGCACATGAGACGGTCGCGTAAACCATAACGCCACCTTGCCCCACTGTTTAGCTGTAGCGTCTACCCTCTGGCTTTAAACGTGAATTACATGTAATTCAGTGGTTTTAAACTTATTTCAGTTCGGTTAAGCCTAGTTCGCACTACCATCAGTGGCGTGTGCAGTATGCACGATACAGTCAGACTAGCTAGTGCCAGGGACCCACCCACGTTGGGGGCGCCATCGCACCCTTTAAATGTCAGGCAAACTTAAAAGCTTAAAAGGAATTTTAAAAAGAGAGAAAAAACTTAAAAGCCAAGTCTTAAAACCATTGCTGATTATATTGGGTCCAAAGTTAAGCATTTTGCGTAATTTCAATGTGGATTTTCAAAAAAATTTCTCATTTTCTGGGGGGTATTCCCCCCCCCCCCCCTCCCCAACCCCTCATCTGGGCCACACTATAATCAATAGGGGCCAGGGGCCCATCCTAATCTGTACAGTGTACACACCACTTACTACCATTTCTGGTCTACCTAACTGGGGGACGTAACGCCAAACGATAATCACGCCACGTTGGCGTACGCTTAGTAATGTGGGAGCTGCTTCTGAGCTGAGCAGGACATTTCAGGCAGGACAAGTCAAGCGCCGGTTCACACGTGCGGTACCGCATTTGCGGTGTGGTTTACGTGCCATCTGTTGGGTACTGCACATGTTTACCTGCGTCGACGTTGCGTTACCGCCCGCCGCTGGTGCGGTCGTTTTGCACCGCAATTCCCCCCGTCAACGCAGCGGTACCGCAGCGTTAAAAAAAACGCAATTGCGTCTCTGAGTACCTTGGGTGGCTTGAGCGGTGCACACGTCGTCCGCCGTTTACCGCAAAAGCGTTACTGAAAATGGCGTCCAATTTCGAAGAAATAGACATGGAATTGTTTATTGGGGGAGTAAAGAACTATCCTGAAATATGAAATGTTGCTGCAGAAATGATTGAAGACTCATTGGGAAGTAATTAAAGAAATTGTCCGACGTTTTTAGTTAATCTGCAAAGGATGTATAACATTTTTTTCCTGGTACGTCTTAAATTAGTACATCAATGTACCAAAATTCGTCGCATTGGTTTTAAAATATATTTTTTGTTCACGAGGTAGGCGAAAAAAGCAATATCGTTTCATTGGTTTCAAACTATAATTTTTTGTACACGAGGTAAGGGAACCGAACGCGCACATACGTCACCGAAGCGGCGTCAACGCGCGTTAATAAAACGCACGTGTGCATTGATTGGCTGCGTCACCGCAGCGACGCCGCAGCGTCGCCGCACGTCCAAAAAACGCACGTGTGCACCGGCGCTAAATGTTTACACGGTAGGCGTGATAATACGGTGATAACAAAGATTGTGAACAGCGATGAGGCGAGACACGAGAGGTGTTAGGCGCCATGAGTCATCGCGTGAAACTCTACTCCGTCTCGGTGAAATTCGAGCCAAGACAACTTACATAACCTAACCTAATCGACAATAACAAACGAAACTCGACACACGACAGACATTACTTATTGTTTGACTTGACGCTTCTCGTGTCTTGCACCTGAATATAATTGGCGCCGAACCTTCACGCCTGGAGTGTCGACCTTTGGGAAATTACTCTAGTTGGGGGTTGGAGGAGCGTGCTAGACAGTTAACAGCAACGACGTCTTCCCGGTGATCGGTCTAAAACGAGATACGCACTGCTTTTTGAGAACTGACGTACATAAAAAAAAAAGTCAATCTTAGGGACCGGCCATTATTTATGGCCGGGGGGGGGGGGGGGGGGAAAAAAAAAAATGTGCCCCCAAATTTTTATTACCCTGGGGACACTGAAAAAAAATTTTTAACCCTTTTCCCACTCAAGAAAAAATTTTTTTCCCCCCCCCCCAAAAAAAAGGGCTTTTCGTATACCTATTAAGACTGTCTGCAGGTGATTCCTGTACCATCATTAGTGCTGTAGCCAAATCAAGCAAGTAGCTCTCCACACCGAAGGTTACCGTTAGTTGTACGGAAACGTGTCTCGAATTTAACGAAAAGACTTGTTGGGTTAAAAATGTTCTATAAAATGTTCCTTACACCCATCTCTTGACGAGATTCATACAATAAGTACGATGAACACACTGTTTGCTTGTTATCCCCACATCCGTAACATAGTCAGCACCTGAAAGTCAGAAGAAGCCAAGAAACCAGGTGCCAATGCTTTTCTCCAAAGTTCTTTGTAAAACCTATATTTGCAGTAATGGTAATAACACCTTCAAAACTTTGTAAACACTCACATCATGGGGGGGTCTGGGGGGGGGCTGCCCCTCAAAAGCTGAGGCGTTTTAGAAATTTTGACTGCTGAAAGTACCATTTTGAGGTACTTCCAGTTGGTCAGTGTGCTTTTGACCCCCCCCCCCTCTGTTGACGGGACCTGAAAAATGTTATGACCTCTCATTTGAGAGGGTCCGAAAACTTCATGACCCCCCCCAATTTCCCCTCTCCCCCCCTCTCTCGGCGATAAATAATGACCAGTCCCGTAACCTAACTGGCAAAAGACACCGGCATGGTAAAATAAAAGGATAGCTGCAAGGTTCACAAATTAGCCATGCACTTGGAGTGCACGAGACTATCAAAACAATATTAATCGGAAGACAACCGGAAAATAATGCCACATTAATGCTAATCGGATAAACCAAAACCCACTAATCCGCACATTAATTGGATTAGCCATTAATTGGATTGGTTGGGTGACTTGAGCCAGTAAAGTCAACAAGAGCATGCCATCCTATAAACGCGATACTGACCTTACTTTCCAACTCTGGCCACTTAAGGTGGCACTACAACCGATTGAAATGATGTTCACGTCTCCAAATTTGCAGACGACTTAAAGGTGGGCAATGAATTGCTTTCTGATCAGAATCGAACTAGTCTTAGACAGTAGTGCCCAGAGGGGGGAGGGGTCAGTGAGGAGCAACTCCTCACTGGCACTTTCGCCGGCGGCGGAGCCATTGAATGCAACATGGAGACCACACACTAGAGTGACTTTCGACCTGCACGTAGACGACTTTTTACTTAACTTTTGCCACTCCCAGTTCTGTCTGATTTCTTTTTATTGCATGAAGTTTTAAATTTGTTCGACTGAATACTGTCACTGCACAAAGTTTTTTCCTGGTACAATGGTTTAGTTAAATAGTGGGATGCTCTAGCCCTTTTGGGCTACGAACCAGGCTACTTCACAATGGCGACGAGGATGACTAGCATCTAAATTATTAATTAATTATTAATGTTAAATGGAGTATTGTAAAGTATCCTGATTCATAGCTAAAAAGGCTAAAGAAAAGACGTCAACGCAGTACACGTCTTTGTGGACCGTGTGGACGAACAGCTTTTGAGCGGATGAACATCCCGATCGCGGGTTTGTGATTAATTGCATTGTAATTGAAGTAAACGTGATGATCGTTGATGAGCACAACCCCATACTCGATACAAATTTTACCCGTTTATCTTCAGGAGTGAGGTCCGTGGACATGCTGTATTATAACTGGAATATAAGCCATAAAAATAAGAGGAAGAGGAAATCGTGATAAAACGCATCCTTTACTTTTTGGATGAAACGGCAATATATGTTTACATGGTACAGGGAAACACAACGACGTTTGGACAAAAACAGGTGTAACGTTCCAAAGTCAAAAGTCACACGTACGACCAAAACGGTTGACATCGACTAACGGGAGGTCGCAAAAAGGAAGAACCGTAACTCATAGCAGCTTTTAAGTAAATTCATTGCATATTATGAAAGTAACTTTGCTACTCACTGATCCAGACTTGTGTGTTAGTTCAAAGTTACCGGATGACAACTATTGGGGAAAACATAATAAGTCCAGCGCAGATAAACAAAGATTAAATAAATGCGGATGCAGACCTATTTACGTTGCCTTTTGGACTTAAATGTCAGCCGGCCTGAGAGGGAATCGAACCCACGACCTTTGAAACCAAAGGCCGGAGTCCTACCACTCAGCCATACTGACACGGTAAGACACCAGCCTTTGGTTTAAAGGTCGTGGGTTCGATTCCCCACTCGGATAGGCTGAAATTTAAGTCCAAAAGGTAACGTAAATAGGCTTGCATCCGTATTTATTTAACACTTATCGAGCGTATTTGGCTGGCTTTCTGTTGACAAACAAAGATGGCGCCGGCCAATGGTTAAGCATGAGTACATGGTTGTTTTCAGGTGTTGTGTAATTCAGACACGAGAGCACAACAAGACCATTCAGGCCGTAAACACAGGGAAGAAGAGCACAGAAGAAAAGAAAACAAAAATTTTAACAACGAACACACAGTCAAGATATCAAATTAGGGCACTGTTAGAAGAGAAAAAATAGGGGGAGAGCACAAAACAAGAGCATAGCCCCGAAGGCACAGTCGAAGAAAGAAAAAAACAGGGTGCACCGATAGAGCAGTGACACGACGTAGTATTATTGTATATAACTCTATGCTGGAGCCTTAATGGGTTAGCTGCAAGGGGCACTGCAGACAGAAAAAGAAGGGCGTCATACTGAAGTCGATGCTGTGAAGAGTGATTTCTTAGACCTAAAACGCGCGATTTTTGTAGTTGGAGAAAACAACGTTATTTTAAACCTAAGAAATCCGCTCTTCCGTTGTTTTTCCCTCCATTTTTATGTAGTGCACCTTGTAGTTATTCCCTCCAAAACCCATACTGGTGCCAATATGGCGGCAAATGTCACTGCTCTATAAGTGCAAGCTCCTAGAATAAATACACACGTAACGGGCGGGGGGGGGGGGGAATAATTCAAGTACTTTCAAGCACCAGCCGCTTAACCACCAAAAGAAAAAAAGAACAAGAAAACACGTCAGTTAGAAAACGACGTCCCCCACAAAGCGACCAACGAGTGAAAAGGACATTACAACAATTAAAGGCGCGGTCAAAGTCGCGTCAGTAAATTGTGGAATAATCCAAAGGCGACACGGCAATGCCCTGAAGTTAATCGTAGTATTGCGTAGACCGACCCGACTGCAGCATCGATTCTCTTTGGGTTAAGAATTCCGACCGAACAACTTATTTTTAGATTGGATTTTCTGATCCCTTGTAAATTACTGACTGTTTCGTGGAGACTCGGGCACCATCTTGAAATTTTCAGTCTAGCTGTGGCTTGCAGCTTCTATTGAAGGTGCTTTGGTCCGTATAACTGCACCCTGCTGAGATCTGGAAACGAAACAAAAGAACAACCAACGCGCTGCCAACTTTCTGTTTACGCAAGTTTTCCGATTTACACTTTAGTGATTCCGGTACAGAAAACCGATACGCCCATTTCTCCTCGAGCTCATCCTCCCAGTAGGGAGCGTTGAAGCGGGGAGCGTTTGTTTACTCAGGAAGAGGAGAAACGAACAAAAGTTTAGTCGGAAACGGAAATAGCCGGCAACCTTAATGGAAAATGAGATTCATACCTTTGGTCCTTGTTCCGGAATTGAAAAATACAGGACAGTGAAGCAAAATTTAAAATGGATTGTTGAAATCGATGTGGGCTGGTAGACTAGAAACAGACGAAAGCTGGGAAATGCTATTATCTTATCGGTAATGTGTTCGTGAATGCATTTCTTCTTATCTATTATGTATTAGAAGAAAATGACAACAAAAACATTTGGATTAAAGCTGTGCCGTGGTGCATTGCATGAGAGACAAAAATAGTGAAGATTTGCTATTTTAACCCACAGCCCCCCCCCCCCCCGCGTAATGCAAGGGGTGGGGAGGATGGAAGGCATGTGATGTGAGAGATGGTGGGAATCAAGCTACGTGACCGGATTTCTCATGTTTTTCGTGTAAGTTTACTAAACCATGCGCAATGGCTGTTTGCCGTGACGTCACCATGAGTTAGCCAATGACGAACGAGAACAACGGCTGTTTGGCCGTCTGATTGGACTAACCCAGTCACGTGATATACACGTCACAGCAAACAGCCATGGCGTGTGGTATAATGATCGTATTGGTTACGCTGAAAGGGCATATAAGGTGATTTCCAGCTGTTGATTTCATTTAATAAAGCGCGTAAAGCTTTCCGATGGCTCATTATGTAATAGAAAAGTTCTCTTTTCTTGACAAACACAAACAAGCACGGGAGCCGGGTACGTGTTCAACTACGTATAGCAAAGAGGAGGAAGGGAAGGAAACCAAGAGGAGAGGGAGAGGACAGGATAAAAGGAGGAGGGGAGAGGGGAGGAAGAGGATTGGCGGAAAGGGGGAGTGTTACACAAACAAAAATCGACTGATGCAGTGAACGATCAGGCAGCACCGAGCAAATACTGGGAAACAACCACGGGTCAAACATATCCCCGGGCGAAGCCGGGTACGGTGCTAGTTATGTAATAAAAAAAAAGTTCTCTTTTCTTGACACTTCTTCTTTTGCCTTGTCGTACAAGACTTTTGTGAAACCCTTTTTTGATGACTGCTCGCAATTTAGCAGATCTTTTCACGCTGCTAACTTTGATAAACTTCAAAATTCTCAACCTAAGTTGACGAAGTAGTGCTCACCAATTCGTCACATGCAACGAACGACTCAAACAGCTTAGTGCTTCTTCGCTTCGTGACAGGTGTGATCATAACCCTTACCTATCAGATATTGTCCGGTTCCTTCTCTATTAACCCTTCCTGTTTTTTTTTACCCGGTGCAATTTCAATTGCAGGGTTTTGTTTCTAGACTTTAACTGCTGACAATTCTTCACAGAAAGGAATGTTTGTCCTTGGAACTCCCTTCCAGAGCACATTGTTTCGGCTTCTTCTGTTAGCGGCTTGAAGGCTCGACTTGACCATTGGTAGCACTGATTTGCTTCGGGGATTTAGGAGCTGGGTGCTTTACAAGCCTTGACTTTGCATCTTCATCAATCTAATCTAATCTAATCTTAATAGGCCCTTTCTTAAACTCTCAAACACATCATTTTATGCAATCAAAAGAAAGAATTTGAGATTTACCAATTTTAGTGCCATTTAAACTGCACTTTTCTAAAGGCGGCATCTAGTAGCAAGAAATTACACTAAAATTTGTAAATCTCAGATTCGTTCTTTTTATTGTGTGAAATGCTGTATGGAACGGATTAATAATTGTTCTTTTTGTATTATGAGAGTTAAAAAAAATGTCTTATTATTAAAAAAAAAAACAAGAGCAAACACCTTGCTTGCGCTTTATACCACGCGCCATGGCTGTTTGCTGTGACGTGCATATCACGTGACTGGGCTAGTCCAATCGGACGGCCAAACAGCCGTTGTTCTCGTTCGTTATTGGCTAGCTCATGGTGACGTCACGGCAAACAGCCATTGCGCATGGTTTAAGTGTTAATTATTGTTAACGCAACTGTGTTCATAAAAAAACCTGAAGTTTAACCACTCTGGGTCATCGGAATTCCCCTAATATTGAAGTATCGTGAACCAAATTTATCTATATACGAAGCAAAGAGTTTGTATTAAATACTAGTTCTGTGAAAATACAAGATACCATACACTCATCGAGAAACAAAGAACTCCCTGACTGGGAGTTGAACCCAGGACTTCCCCTACTAAGCTGGCCAGCAGTGGCGTAGTTAGCTTGTTGTGTGC
>JAHWFP010102116.1:0-10356 GCA_023313725.1 Lithobius niger | reverse complement strand
GGAAATCACAGTTTGAATCATTACTCATACAGACACTTCTAATGAAAGACACACACACAAACAAACAAACGAATTAAGATTATTGAGATTCCCACTATATGAATGGGAAAAAAAACATGACATCATCAGTACTGTTGAAAAGACAGTTCGAATTATTACTTATACAGACAAATCAGTTTGAAAGACCACAAACAAACAAACAAAAGTAAGAATTATGGAGATTCCCACTGCGACTTCAGTAGAGAATTATTAGTGGGAGTATCGGTAATCTGGCGACACACGCGCACACACATACACAAACAAACAAACAAATATTACGATCTTAGTTATTTAGATTGGTCAAGAGGAAAAGGAATATCAGAAGGTTGAGGTTGTTTATTTGGGGCCTTGGCCTGCTGCCATATGCCCTCACTAAAACACTATAAACCATTACAAAACACAATACACGTAACACATACAGTACAAGAAGTACACCTGAAACGCCTACAGGTTCCCCAGTACAAAAATAATCAGAAGGAAAGGGTTTCAAACCCTTTCCTTCTGATTCAGAAGGAATAATCAGAAGGAAAAGGCTACAACAGTAAGAATCTAACAATCACTTTAATCGCTCTTCATTCTTCGTGCACGTGTTATATCTTTGCTACGGTGCCTAACAATTATTCCTGATGCACGTGTTATGGATTTAAAACTATTGTCTCAACCGTTGATTTTTGATGGGTAAAATGAAAGAATCCGTGTTTCAACTAAACGCTTATCGTTTTAAATCGTACTAAGCTGCGTTGATAATTTCGAGGCCTATATATACTGGCAGCTGAAAACGATAGAGTGGCTTATTTGTTTCGTAGATGCAAGGCTTTTAGGGCTCAGCTGAATTGTTTCAAAGTAGACAGCAACAATCACTGCGGAGCACGAGGCTTATCACTGCTACCTTGCAAAGTGGTCGGCAACAATATAAGACCTCTGTAAGCGAAGCAAAATAATAATGTGGCATTGTTACGCCGCCGATTTACTTTCTTCCTCTCCCAGAAAAGAAAAATGCCAAAGCCATCGGGCTAAAGATTTCAACTTTGTTCTACAAAAATCGAATTGATTTTCTTTCCACATAAATATTTAAATGTCAGTGCCTGGATACCGAGTACGGCAAAGTGGTCGAGGCTGCGTCCGTCTAGACGGGGTCACTGATTCAGTGACCGAAGCGAAACATGACGAAACAATCACTGCGAGCCACCAGGATTATCACTGCTCCAATAAGATCTCTGAAAATGAAAACAAAACACTGATTTAGTTGATTTATTACACAAAACACAAACAAAACCCTGGCAAAGTCCACAACAGTAAGAAGAAGTATCGCCTTCGTTCTTGCCATCTATCGCCCACCTATTCTAGGAAATACAAATCCACGCAAAACCAAAACTGGTATAAGAGAAGCCGCCAAGTTTCCAAAAAGGATCGGCCTTTGAAAGTAGTGATATCATTCAACCAGGGAAAGGCCACGAAGGTTAATCCTATTAGCCAAATTAATCGCACCCACTAATAGTTCGAAAGTTAAATGAAAACTAGAAGATTGCTTCTAGCAGTAGCAATCTTCAAGTTTTCACTTAACGTCCAAATTATTATTCGGTATGATTAACTTGGATAATAAGATTAACCTTGGCGGCCTTTCCCTAGTTGAATGATATCACTACTACTACTACTACTACTACTACTAATAATAATAATAATATACTTTGGACGTTAAATGAAAACTTGAAGATTGCTATAAGCTAGTAGCAATCTTCTAGTTTTCATTTAACTTTCGAACTATTAGTAGGTGCGATTAATTTGGCTAATAGGATTAACCTTGGCGGCCTTTCCCTGGTTGAATGATATCACTACTTTCAAACGCGACCCCTTTTGGAAACTTAGCGGGTTATCTTATACCAGTTTTAGTTTTGGGTGGATACCATACTACCTTCTGTTTTAGGTAGATTTCATGGACACCAAATACCCTGCTGGTTAAGTGTGTGCCATGCAAATATTCGAGTATTCTTAGACGTGTCACCGTTGGAGGGGGGGGGGGATAATGCTAATGGAATGCTTTTGAAAATTGCCATAATATTATTTTTGGATTATTGGCCCACCACAAACCAGCATAAAAGACTATTCCATTGCAAGTGACTACTCATATTTGCTGAATTCATACAGGTTGGGTTCTTGGGACCGAAATACCTAACCTATCAGCCAAACAACCGCGTGTCCTTATACCACGAGCCAAGGCTGTTTGCCGTGACGTCACCATGAGTTAGCTAATGACGAACGAGAATGGCGGATGTTTCGCCGTCTGATTGGACTAGCCCAGTCACCTGACACGTTCGTCACGGCAAATAGCCATAGCGCGTAGTTTAGACGTGTGCTGTGAGGCAGGGATGACACGAGCATCTTTACTGGGGAGGCGCAAGTGGGGCGGCAAATTTAGCGTCGGGGGGGGGGGGGGGGGGGGCGAACACACTAAAAATTGGATGGCCCCCCCCCCCCCCCCCCCCCCCAACAAAAAAATAAAAGTAAAAATAATACTCTTGCAATCCTCTTTCTCACACCCAACGTTCTTAATTGTTTCCTACCCCACTTTTTTGGCAATATTTTAAAATCCAGCTGAAAAAAAAAGATGGTTTTTACAAATCTCACCTTAACTACGCTACACTGATGTGGCTCTATTGATATGCCCTCCTGTCGCTGTGAAAGAAACTAACGTAGTTTTCTTAATAAGTAACCGAAATTTTCTTCGTTTATATCTGTAATTTCATCTGACGGTGGGAGACGGGCGGCCAATAATTAAGGGGGGCGAGCGTCCCCTCGCCCCCCCCCCCCCCACTTCTAGCGTTGTCCCTGCTGTGCGGAGGGGAAATGGCATTTCTAATGGAATGCGAAGAAATGCGTTTGTTAGCAAGTGTGCGCACAGATTGGACTGAAGTAACTTAATTCGCTGAAACATGGACATACACTGTTGCGAGCTTAATTCCGGATTTCAACGTTGGAATTGTACCACCGCAGCAAGGTTGCGCTGATGACGTCATTTGTGTAATCTGCCAAGCCCGAAGTCCATATGACGTCAAATTGTAATGCGCCATTGTCACTCCAAAATTAATACTCATTGTTAGTTTAAACAATCCTATTTGATCAATTGTTGTAACAATACATAGCTATGATTTGTCTGTACATAATGCTTGACATCAATTGTAATGCCTCGAAGTCGCTTGGTCTTCCGCCGGGTGCTCCCAACAATTCGGTATGAACCTAAAATTCCATCCGCCTCCAACTCCCCGCATCTAAAGGTAATTTCGGCCCTATAATTAGAATTTTTCCCAATCTCCCAAATCCCCGAACTTAAATTCAAACCAGACCAACCCTGTTGCTAGTTCAGCACTGCAACCCCGTAGCTACTTAGTTTAGCTGTCAACGTATGAAATAGCCCGAAAACTAACTAATTCAAATTTTCCCAAGTAAGCCTAATGCCGTTGACATTCCATCTAAGGCCCTAAGCCAAGGTTAGCGTCGCCCTTGAAGTTCAGGCGAGCCTGAGCACACGATCGTTCATATTTAACATTAAACTAACACCAAAACTGAACCACGACTACCAGCCTTGTTCCATCTGTTAAGGTTAATTTGGAATTCCCGCAACCCCTTGACAAGCACCACGGCACATTTTCAAACAAGTCCCTTAACTGTGGGGTTGGCATTGGGGCAGCTCTCACACGTACTAAAAACCCCTACAGTTAATTTGGTGCATCGGCCGGGAATCGAACCTTGGCGTGCCCGTGTTGCAAACGGTGCATTTAACACCAGCCGTGCATGGCACGAGCTTCCTCTAGTGTATACTAATTTGAAATATTTATTTTCTTTTGTGATGTGACGTGAAATAAATTGTGGTAATTTTTCTTCAATGATTTTTTTTTTCATTTCAGGTGAGTGCCTTTCTTTACCTTTGTCGTTAACAAGAAGCCGTGTGTGCCCCCCCAAATTAAAAAAAGGAGTTGAGTGTACCCTGAAAAAAGTAAGTAGCACGCATTTGATTTTTAAGCATTCATATCAACTTAATGCCTGACAATGCCAGTTTGGAGTTCGTCATAATGAGGATGAATGATATCTTTTTGTTTAAGGCCTTCGTTCTATAATTCTTCAATGCAGTATAGGGGGTTTAATTTTTCTTATTCACCACGACAAAAATGATTTTCCAGAACGTATCCATCTTTTTCCTCACAGTGCTGAAGCAGTTCGCCAAAAGGCAGTTTATTTTCTCTACAATTTAGCACCAATTTGCAGTGGCGCGTCTCTTTTCCTCGTATCGTCCAGTGCTAAATGCATTTATGCAGCAACAAAAGAGGTACTAATTCTGCTGCAGAATACAAGATGGCGGCTTCCTCCGACGGAAATTTTGATCATCTACTGTGAACACGACCGTGTCTCATAGTTATGGTGGATATAACTGAAACCACAATTCTACAGGTATAGGTGAAGTAATACAAACACGGTCATAAAATTCTATTTATTATTTCGATCGTCAATAAAACCGTCACGATAACCTTTTTTCAGCATGTTGAACGATTACGCAACTGTAGGCAACTATAAAAAATTGCTGCATTCTAAACCTTCGCAGTCAGCACTCCTTCCAGCGCTTAGGCAACGCCAGCTAACTTTCTGTTCTCGTCTGAATGAGATTCGCAAGAAGCCAATCCTGCCATCTATTTATTTATTTAATTATTTTATTTATACAATTGTTGGTAACGCCTATATATGAAGCGCATAACGGCAAATTCATATTCAAACAGCAGGTTTAAAAACAGAAGGAACATGGCGGCGCTTTGTATCGGCAGCCGTTACTGGCGTTTGAGCTGCCACCATCCTGTGCTGACGTACCGGATGTTTGTGGGTAGACCCGGCCATGGTTTTTCGATCAGCGTCCTTTGGGTAAAAAAATCCTTTGGATCGAAAAACCATGACCCAGCGGACGCCATATTGATTAAAGACTATGGTCATCGGCCCCAGCTCGGCGCCGGCATGGAGTGGTGGACTGTTCCTGGGCCTGTTGCGGGTATTCCTGGTCCAGACTCTATTATTATAGGCCTATGTGTGTCTGTATGCCATGACGTGCATTGTAGTCATGGTGTCATGTTTACCACTTGTTGGATTATTATCCATTCCATTCCAATTTCTCCTTACGAAAATACCTGCTAGTGAATTTCCTGTCATTTTATTTGCCTTTTATCCTTCCGCAATTTAGATCCACACGCGAAAATTCTTTCTGTATTATTGTTTATCATCAAAATTTTCTGCTTTTTTCCCATATGTTTGCGACCCGCAAAATAGCTGTAAAACCGCAAGGAGTTTTTTCGCGTATAAGTAGAGCGATTGTTATATTGCAACTTCCACCGCAATAAACTCCAATGGAACCAAATAACCAGCGTCATAATTTTACCAGCTAAGCTTTAACATCTGCCGTCAACTACCACTGAACTTTCTTCAATACAGCTTTTATGGTACCCACCCTTCTCGTCTCTGCTCGTGTCTGAACGGGATTTGTGTGTACACGTTCCATAATTCATCATCACTTCTGTAGCGTATGACGAAGACGACGCTTGTGTACCAGGTTGCCACAAATGTGAAAACGGTGTAGATCTTAAAAACTAATGCAAACGTCAATTTATAAAATCGAACAGCTATTAGAAACTTAGTTAAAACTCTTTCCTGAGCTAGGATAAAGTTTGCAAACGGTATAAGACAGTTTAACTGTATAGCTGTGCGTGTTTTACCCTACTCGTCGGGCTTAAGTTTCTCCATCATTTTTGAGTTACTGCGGCTGAATTTGCTCACCATGTTCAATGTTTATGGTGGCTGCCATCCCATAATCTCAAAGCGGACGTATGACAGATAGCTGCGCCTTAAATCGTGATTCTGCTTGTCGGGTAAAAGCCGTTTTCGTATATCGTCCTAATTTTCAGGGTTGGTATAGCGGCTACTTGTTTTTTGTTTTGTTTTTTGCAGCCTGATTGGCAGCTCTCAGTAACTGTGCTAATCTGACAGGAGTCTGTTTATATTCGTCGTTTAAAGGGATATACCTCCCAGCACCATTTTTCTCGATCCACCACATCAAGTATACGTTACGGCCCCAAAGGTCTATTTACTTACCGTTAGTCTTTCCCTTGCTAAAAAACCGTTTTAAAATGTGGCGTCTAGGAGATTTTCTGTTGAATATTGTTAACTATATTTAAGAACGTACCGTTCCTATACGATCCTTTGCGCGCCTACAATGACCTTGAAGTTTTATCTGTGTGTGCGCAATACTAATTTTAATCGTTTGCTAATAATTACTATGAGATCAAAAATCTAAAAGATTAATTCAGTAAAATTTAAATTATTATTCCAATAGATCGCCGAAGCAAAATTATAAGACACTAGTCTAGAAAATTATAAATTGTGATTTTAAAATACGAGAATCATTCCGGTTTGTGACGAAACAATTAATGCGTTCACGCTGGCTTGTCTATTAGGCGCAATGCCAACTGAGACAGTAGCTCCGTTCTTCGCTGTGAGGAACGAAGCTACTGTCTCAGTTGACCTTGGCTATGGTAAAATCGTGGATGCGATCGGCGCGTGGCAGTGATACGGCAGGCAGAAGGTTATAAGGCAGGCTTAAAGCTACTGACGTCTGCGTGACGTAGACATTTAGCAAAGTCCTGCAGCTGCTGCAATGCCGACAGAGAAAAAAACGCCCGGTATTTCTGCCATTTCGATTGCAATTATTTCCCACTTACTCAGTTCCTTACCCAGTTCATGGACAGTAAATTCCCAAGCGTGACCTTCACGCTGTTGGAGGGTATACTACGTGGACGCCGCGAAATGACGCCTGTCGTTGCCTGGGAATAAGAGACGGAGGAATGTTCATCAATCCAGCCGCCGGCAGAGCCGTATACGGGACGCCATATGAGGATACGGGAAGAAACTAGTGTTGTTGCTACGTTGGGTCGTTGAGGACAAGCACCAACTTTTTCTACAGACACAAAACTTTCATGAAACTTCTACACCACCGAGACATAGGACTGCCCCGTTTTGAGCAAACGAGCAATTATTGCCGGTTAACGACCGATTTTCACGGATATGTGTTTTAAAATGGTAAGGTGTGACGTCAAGCTAACTTATTGACTTATTTGAGTTTTTAAAAATTTTTATTTGTAAATTTTATCATTGAGAATCATAATGAATTTATTAAGGATTTTACGTACGACCGGTGTAAATTCCTGAGCAGAAACTTCCGGTTTAGAAATCTCCTGACTAGGAAAGTCAGAGTTAAGGGCAAGACGTTCTTTTACCCAGTCCCACTTACCGACTTTTTGTTTAAGGTAAAACCGTATTTTTTCTACAAAAATGTTTCAACTTTATACAAAAGATTTGCGAGGTGTAATTTTCAGAGCTTCGTGTCGGTGGTGGAGTATGTCGCAAATCTTGTTTCCTTGCATTATTGCTGGGGCCAATGGCCAATCTTAGTCTTGTGTGTCTAATCTTACCTAGGTGGGCATTATCTATGCCTTGTAATTTTATTTCCGTTTCCTGCCTCTTGAACCTTCTAGAAACTTCCATTTCCCATAATACCCTTGTTATTTCGCGGTTGCCAGGGGTTACCAAAAGGTATTTAAGCAAAGGGGCCGGCATGGTAAAATCAGAAAGCCTTCGGGCCAGCCAACTGGTTGGTCCTCCTTCGACCCCTCTGCTAGGTCTCCTAGTTAGGGGGATTTTCGGCTGTTAGGTCTTTAGTAGGCCCAATTTTCGTTAGGTCCTTTTCCTCAACCTAAACCTAGCCTCTTAACCCTAACTTAACCCTAAAGTTCCTCAGTTTGGGTTCAGTCCAATACCTTCCTCTCCCACTTTGTTATTTTTCGTTAACTTTAATAGTTTAAATACGATTACAGAGTACAACAAGCGACTACCTAGTCGCATCCGGTCTTCTGTACAGTTCTGCCATTACCAATAGAGAGGCACACTTCTCTATCACTCATTGCAACAGCTATCTCTATTATATAATCTTAAAGCAGTAACCATCAGAAAAAATGTACCCGTTAAAAATGTGCCTAATTTCGTAAGTAGCAACTGACGGAGATTTGGATTGTATACAGTAAGCCTATTCATTTTTGCAACACGGTATGCCTCCGGGCACACAGTTACAGTGTTACAACGTAATGTGCAACGTAGCCTATATAGATCAGTGGTAGTAAGGAAGGGACAGGAGAAACGCTGTTGAGAAAGCCAGCAGCGACTCGTAGCAACTTGACGTTGCCATGGTAACGTGATTTTAGACCCAATTTTCATTTTTTAGGCCTAATTTTTTTTAACGGCAGTTTTAGTTTCGTAAGAAGCAGATAGGCCTAATGGAGAATTTGATTCGACCGTAAGCCTATTCATTCATGCAACAATGCGACAAGACTCTTTTAACCGAAGCTAAAATGTTTTTGTTTTCTACGGCTGCGTTAACACAAATCCTTAGGATTTCAATTCGACGATGAAATGTTATTATTTAATTTAGTTACGTCGTAGAAGTCTAATAACTATAAGGAGGTAACGATGTTTTAATTTGCCATGTTATTTAACTAACTTTTGACACTGAATCTAACGTTGTAAACAGTGGTCGTCTCTATCTGGTACCGTTGCGAAGTTGAAAAAAGCGACGGACGAACGGACAAAGTCGTTGCAATGGTCTTCTCAGCCAGTACGGCTGTACAGAAGACTAAAATGCGCTATTTGCTTGAGTTGCAGATTTTTAGGTATAGTTCTAAGTCTCAGTAGCCTATACCACACGCCATGGCTGTTTGCTGTGACGTGCATATCACGTCACTAGGCTAGTCCAATCAGACGGCCAACAGTGGTTGTTCTCGTTCGTCATTGGCTAACTCATGGTGACGTCACGGCAAACAGCCATTGCGCATGGTTTAGTTTTCGTACCTTAGGGACAAATGGTTGCCGGGTTAGATTCAGCTTGCGTCATACAACTTCAGGATGATAAATGGTAAACTGTGCCCACCATCTTGTTCTGGTTCCAGAAGAGTTTTTTTTTGTGCGTAGAAAAAAGTTGTTGTGTGTTCCAATAAGCCACCGTACGTTGCGATCACGTTGCGATCAAAATGGCCGGCAAACAACACTAAGGAGAGCGAGGCGAGCGAATTTCGTGAAGGTAAATTGTGTTAGCTAACATTTGCCATATGCGGTTTGTAAATATACCACGAATTGTTCTGGCAGTTTGCGACAGCGCAATGTTTATTTGCCGGCATATTTGAATTCCAATGTGGGCCGGCTTACGCTACGACTGCCAGCGCCATTTTGTCTGTGCTGCTGCGGTGAACGCTATTTGCACTAGTAGTCCTTGTGTGACGTGACGTTGGGCCCATTGCGACTGTAAGAGTTACAGGGGGGGGGGGTAGAACACGGTTTTCGTACGTAGGTCGCGACATCTGTTGGATACTGGCTGCAGTTTTCAAATAAACAGTTGTAATTATACGTAACTTTACGTGCCAAATTGTTGTAGCTTAAAACTCATTGTAAGTACAAAACGACCAGTTTGTGAGTGAAAGGAGATTTTCAACAAGGGGTTTCCTGACAAACCAGACTCACAGTTCATCAGTTTTCAGCACAATAGAACATGTGTGTGCCTTGTTCACCTACAGACAAAGGACAATGAATGAATACAAATAAAATCGTTTAAAACAGTAAAAAATGAAGGTACCGTGTTCAATACTTACAAGCAAAAGTACAAAAACAAAAAAAAGGGACCAGCCCTGTAAAACCTAGCTGGGTGCCGCCATGTTGTGAGTGACGTCACAGACGAGTCATTTGATGTTGACTGGCAATTTGTCGAAGAGAGTTCACCATTGGTGATGAATTGGGAAGTTTTTTTTATTGTGTTCATTACTCTACTAGCGAAGTCGCTCGCTTCGCACTCGCTCATTCCGCGTCGTCTCGCTCCCCCCCCCCCCTCATTTAATTTGCCGTTCGGTCGGTAGATGGCATCATATGTTCGCGCTGCTGGCCGTTGCGTTCCGGGGGCAGCTACTACCTCAGCGGGCCTTGGCTGCTACTCTTATAATTTGCCGTTCCGTCGGTAGATGGCGGAGATGGCATCGTATGTCCTGCTTGCTGCTGCGCTGCAGATGGCTGCGTTGCGGATCTTGAGTAATTATATATATAGATTATGGTTTGCAGAAATGCTGTAGGCTTCTAGCTGGGATCTGATTTTTTTCTATTGGTTCTTTGCACAAGTATCATGGTTTCGCTAACTAAAAAATTGTGTGGTGTGTTGTGTTGGCATGCTTATAAACAGCATATTTTTCGCAATTT